>WYDE02081430.1:0-11882 GCA_009867175.2 Adela reaumurella
TCCTTATCCCTTAGTCGTCTTTTACGACATGCATGGGAAGAGATGCAGTGGGGTCATTCTTTTAAGTACCGGCCCCATACGGTACTTAAATAAAATAAAATATAATTGTTCCATGTAAATACATCCTGTATGTAAATAAGAAATAATCGTGTTTGTAGATATTATGTCCGCACCGATAAAATTGCTGTAAGTATAAGAAATTAACTTAAATCAAGTGTTTCTTGAAATTCTAAAATATATACATACATAAACTATTAATGTATTATTGCAATAATTTTAGGTGCAATTTATTGATGCCCCTGCTGTAGTAGTCTACTCCACAGAAATTGATGAACCCCTGAAAGTAGTTCTCCATTGGATAATTAGAATTCAAAGTTTACCATGAATAAAGATACCAACTGCAGTAAGCAACTGTGAAACAACGCATTGGAAAATTTTTTCATGTTCTAGACTGGAAAAAAACATGGTATCAATGTCAACGGCGAATTCATTTCATACATTCAATTTGCTGCAGCATTCTTATCGGGTGCAACAAATCTGCCTCCACTGCAGCATTCAATTCATCTTTACGTCTCGTCATCATCGTACCATCCAATGGGTTTCTATCATAATTCCATAAATTTATGGGTTTATGTCATAATTTCCAGACCACCAATACCACCAAACAAATAATGCATTGTTCGTCCATTCACAATTTTAGTCCACAAACATCATTAAGATTGAATGCCATTTGTGATTGTATTCGGTAATTGCAAAAATTTTCTTTGAATACCTGTCATCAAATTCTAGCACAAACAAATGACTAAGAAACTTATTAATAATTGGTTTTAAAACATAATCAAACAAAACAGCTTTAAAATAAAATTTATTTGAACAAAATTCCAAGAAAATTGGAAGATACCCTAATTCAAATGCGCCACTTCATAAAAATATCAATTTCATAGGAAAAGACAGTATATCTATTTTACTTTTAAATATAACAACATGGATTGCTCTGCTTACCCCGATTGTCGGGATACAGCGTGAGTGATATGTATGTATATGTATATGTATAATATATATCTCTGGGTCACTGAATAACTTTTGTCGACGTGAGGTGGTCAGATACCTACCACAGGTTGGAGCAATGGGCATTTGTCTTATTCTATGGCATAGTCTGAACAACTTACATAATTATCACTTGTACTACTTACGTCAAACTTAACTCGCCAAGTGCGCCCACACTCGAGGGGTGTGGTCATCGTGTCAAGATCCTGTCCCCAAAACGCGAAGAACTTCTCGACTCGGAGAGCGCGCGTTGCATAGTAGCCGGCATGCGTGATCCCATACTTCTCCCCAACCTCCATCAGTCGATTATATACATGAAGCGCAAACTGCACAAACACAAAATTAACTTTTTATTGCAAAACCTAAGTAAACAAATCAAGATAGAAAATATTTAATAAAAGAAAGGATTACAAAAATTTAATTATTTTTTTCATTGAATGTAAAAATTATTTTATTTGTATTTCAGATTCACTAGACGATTGCTATCTAGGTGTGCACGTGTCGCGCCTTCATTCCGAGTGTTAGATGTGAGTTTCTTGTTTTGGTAAACCAGAAACTTCAAAATGTATCCTCACGAATTTCTCAAACACAGGAGGACGCAGTTCAAGAACACTAAGGACAAATCCATGTTGTAAATCCGGTTGCAAACCATTGGAATGCACTCCCTCCGACATCATTAGCGTCTTTGGCTCAGTGGTTGAGATATTCGGTATTCGATAACCGAAGTTAAACACTGCGAGCATGGTCAGGTATCGGATGGGTGACCGCATGACCGTTGACGCTGGTCGTGGTTCGGATTCCACGTTAAACTGTAGGTCCCTTCCCTCTTCTTACATGGTGGTAGGGTTAAACCCGCCCGGGTTGGTACCACGGAGTACAACCGCACTGAATGAAGGTCGGTCGAAGCGGCTATGAAACATAGTCAGTGTTTTCCGTCCAGTTCAGTGTAGCTGGCTGGAATTGAGGGAAGCACTGATATGGCACCTACCTATATAAGTCACCAATGTGTTTAGGCTGGCATCACTGGTACCAGAAAACTGGTTCATTAGGTGATGTAGCCATCCATGTCAGTTTCCATAAAAAAATAAATAAATGAAAAATCCTATCCACATTTTTCTCATATACAATAATATTCATACAAAAGTAATACCTTCATTTTTGCACGCCTAACGATTTCATAAATGGCTCAGGCATTTTTGAAAAGGCATTATACGATTCTAGGGTAATGCAAATCTACTTCCAAGAATATAGTTATGCCAAAGTTATGCGTTACTTCGAAAGCGTGACGGGAATTTTAATTCAGTTGAAGAAAATATATTTCACAAGAGGAAAAAACTAAATATAAAAAGCCAGAGCACTATAATTCTGGCAAAACATGGGACGGTACTTAAAAGAATGACTACACTGCATCTCTTCCCATGCCTGTCGTAAAAGGCGACTAAGGGATAAGGACAAGGTGCCGTGCTTAAGGACGACAGAATCGCACGCACGCGAACCTTGGCACGGTACTTCTACCAAATCATGCAGTAGGTGGGCCACGTGCCTTACATGCTGCTTGATATCTTGTACGAACATCTTGCGAAATATGGTGGCCGGTGTTGTGCTGTAATTTATCGGAGTACTTACAGCACAACACCGATTGCTCTGCTTACCCCGTTTGTCGGGATGTAGCGTGAGGGATATGTATGTATATATTTATTATTTACTGTTACAGGGTGGAATTCATCCACACAATATGGAATCTATTAATATTCGGATGTAGAAGCAGCCCATACTATCCTAATTTATGGTATGTTCGGATAGGGCGGCCCCATTTGGTCCTTCCATCTGCATTAGATTCATATATTTGTTGGGTCATTCTCCCACCATCCATTCCCTCCATGTGTCCAAACCAAACCGTCTAATCTAACCCTTGTAACTAACCCTTTTTTATTGAAACTGACACGGATGGCTACATCACCTAATGCACCAGTTTTTCTGATACCAGTAATGTCACCCTAAACCCCTTGTGGTGAATTATTAATTATGTAGGTAGGTGCTATATCAGCGCTTCCCTCAATTCCAGCCGGCTACACTCAACTGGACGCAAAACACGAACTATGTTTCATAGCCGCTTCGACCGACCTTCATTCAGGCGGTAGTACCAACCCGGGCGGGTTTAAACCTACCATCAAGGAGAGGGAAGGGACCTACAGTTTAACGTGGAATCCGAACGACGACCAGCGTCAACGCAACGGTCAAGCGGTCATCCATCCAAGTCCTGACCGCGCTCGGCATTGCTTAACTTCGGTAATCAAATTTTGAATATCGCAACCACTGAGCCAACAACGCGGATGACCCTTCTTTCAATCCACATATTTCGCTTACACATTTGTTCCTCACCTTATCTTTCAAAGATAGACCACATATTCTTCGAAATTATCGTATTTCAACCACATTTATTCTACTTTCTTGTCGCTTCTGCCATAACCAAGACTAAAATACTCGTACATAAGTGTAGGAAACAGAATGCTGTTATGAATAGAAATTAGCAAAGCAGAATTAAGGGCCCGTAGGTACCTAGCCACAGAATGCCACCATGTCGCGCTCACTGACCAATAAAAACAAGGCGATCGTGCGCGGCGGTCGCGCGTTTTTTTACTTTTTTCCAGTTTTCCTTAAATTTCTCGAAAAGCTAATTCTCTACGGAAAAACTAAACGATAAAGAATTTAATACCTACATAAAATTTATTTACAATGACTGCAAAAAATAAGACAGTTATCACCCAAAATTATGAGATTTTGAGAATGAAAGTTTTTTTGTAAAGCTATTTTTGCAATTTTTTTTCTGTGTTTCTAGAAGATTTTCCACAATTCTGCCGGATATAGAGCTTATAATGGAACCTTCTCTATTCACTGTTTTTTATGATTCAAGTGTTGGGTACTTCTTATTTCGCGATGAAAAATTGGACTATTTTTACAATATTACTGCCTACGGCGGCTTAATCTTTTTGTTAGCCGATTTTCTACTGACCTATGGGCGTGATTCTGCATCTGATACTGAATAGCTTTTCATAATTTTTTTTAAATGTAATAATTTTTTACATACATTTTCAGAGTAGGCATTTAAAAATAGTATGTAGACAAATAGTGGTGGTGCAACCGGGATTTGGAATCGGACTTTTGTTAATCCATGACAATCAACCGATTGCCAGGATGAACGGGGAAGAGTTGCAGGTCCCATTCCGACTCTTACCTCCAAGCGGGGCACTGTGGAAACCTGGGATAGTAATCACCAATTAAAATCCCTACCTCCTTAGATGCAGAGTCGACTACCGATACGTCGATGTACTCCAAAACCGATCGGCGACTATGACTATGAGGATCCATGAGCTTTTTACCAATGCAGTAGAACGCGTATTCATTGAGTGGGTGAAAAGTGGTATCAATATCAATGGAGAGTTTCCCAGTCTCTTCGCTTCCCCGACGACAATGTCCTTCTCCGTCATTTACGGAATCGACTTCAGAAGATGCTCAGCGAACTCTATGAGGCATCGCTGAGGGTCGACCTGAAGATGAACCGAGATAAATCCAAAGTCATGTTGTCGGAGGTTAGGCGTGGGGAACAAATAATCATTGGTGGCGAAACAATCGAACTGGTGGAGGAGTACGTTTTACTCGGCTAAATACATACTTCGGCTAGATCGGCAAGGTCTACACAAGGAGGTAAAGAGACGCATTCAACTGGGTTGGGCTGTCTTCGGAAAACTGAACGGATTCGTTCTAAAGCCTGAACTGCGGCGAAATCTCAAGGCTAGGATGTACGACCAGTGCGTACTCCACCGGTCATGAATGGATGTGAAACCTGGGCTCTAACGGCCGGTATAGCCAAAAGCTCCGTGTTGCTCAGCGAGCCATGGAGCGAGCCATGCTGGGAAAATCGCTACGGCACAAGGTTCGAAACGAAGAAAATACCCCACGCACCAAAGTAGTAGATATTGTACACTGGGTGGTAAAGCTCAAATGGCAGTGGGCTGGACGTGTGAGCCGCAGGAATGACGGCCGTTGGATCTCACGCGTCCTACACTGGCGTCCTCGGACAGGAAATCGAAGCATGGGAAGACCACCCGCCAGGTGTTCCACATCCGGTAATTCGCGAGCAAACGATAGATTCGTGTTGTCGAGTGCCGGGAGGATTGAAAAAAAAGTTGGGAGGCTTATGTCCAGCAGTGGACGGTCAAACAGTACCTATTTACATCGTACATATGTAACTCAAAGACGGACACGTAATCATAACATTTTCACAACATTATTCAGCTTCGATCTGAATAGGCACTTGTTAAGTTTCATGTCGATAGGTAAACGAAAACTGGCGAAGTGTGACCCGTCATAAATAAAGATATACGAGAACAAAGAGTGAAACTGAATTTTAAAAAAATTACAGTATCATGGCTGCTATTTTTTAATAATCAAAATAGTCCTTACGCTCAGGGACATTTTTTTCCCACAGTTTTTGTTTGGTGCTTTAACCGTTTCCGACTATGCCAACCCCATAGTAGCTTTAAAATACATGTTGGTTCTCAGTCTATTGGTCACTCCTAAGAGCAACCGAGAGCCCGAAGAACCTTATCATTTCTCCAAATTTCTCAGAGTTTGGTTTGGTTAAACTTTCATGAATTTAAAAAAAAAAAACAGGTTTTGTACATCAAGGTACATTTTACTTACGCAAAACGTAACCGATTCCCACTATGAAATTGTTGTAATTATATTAATTGTTAGTGGTAAAAAAAAATAACCTTGAAAGTCACAAATGACCTTAACGATGTAATGTGACAAGTTCGTTTAAAATAAATATTCGATGTAAATTTAATTTTTCTTCATTTTTATAGGATACATCCTTCGTTCAATAACCACATTTAGGTCGAATTTCAGAAATTTACTCAAATTTTAATTGTTCTTTAAACCATGTATGGCCACATTCCTTGATTTTACTATTACTTGTAGTCATTGAACGAAGGAATAGAACATAAAAATAAATAAAAATAAAATGTTATCGATTTTTTGAATTTTTTTATTTGTCACATTATATCGTTACGGCCATTAGCGCCTATTTAGAGTTATTTTTTTTCGTTTTTTAAATTGGTAATCTTTTACGTAAGTTAATTGTCCACGGGCGTAAGTACTAAAACTGTTGCCATTATCTGTCGACGCCGTGTAGCGAAGAGAGGGATGATGGCGGCGGTGGTAAGGGAGGGGGAAGCTGTCAAGTTTATACAGAGATAGATTGCGCTCAACTAGCCTCGTTCGCCACCTTACCACACCGCCTGCCTGGATGGACACACCTCACTAGACAAACTTTAGCTTGCAAGCCAAGAGAAATAAATGCATATTTTTGCTTCGCAGAAGGCGGACTTATTTCCAGCGAATAACTTGCATTCTACCATTATACACTGGAACTAACAAAGTTTTCAATATACAATCAATGGTTGTGAGTGTTTGGGTGTTGGCCAAAATGTATGTAGCTAAAATATCTGAATATTTATGAAATGTTCTATATTAGTGGATGTCATTCGTGCCGGCTGACCCTGGGGTGTTCCTTGGGCACTCGTTGCGGTTCCTCCAGCCAGAGCTAGTTTGGACTTACTTAAATTACGTTTCATTGAAATTAAATACTTTAAAACAAATTTATTATACCACTTTGTTTTTTTTTTTGGTCAAGCTCAGCCAAGCTAATTAGATTTTCATCAACATATAATATTCAAAAATTCAAAATTCAAAAAATACATTTTATTTCATCGAGCATTCCATGTGGAAATTCCATCATGCCATAGAAATCGTCAAAATTAAGCATTCAAATAATTTCAGAACATTACGTTTTGGATTACAAAACAATTTAACCAGATCAAAATAATAAAGACAAAATAAAATCATCAACAATAAAACAATATTAATAACAACGTCATAATGAGAAAAATTTTAATATGTCATAGAATAAAATCGTAAATAATAAAATAATATCAATAACAACTTAATAAAGAGAAAAAAAAATTTAAGTGATCACGATACAATAACGGGCAATATATATTATATTAATATCGACGTCATAAAAATAAATTTCAATAATTTATTTAAAGTCATAAGTAAAATAAAATAAAGTCATCAATAATAAAATAACACTAATAATAGTAACAACAATAATGGTAACAATGTAGATGCAGAAAAAAATAGCTATACCATCAGATAATTGTCACGTCAAAATATTATTTCAGAGAATATACAACATTTTTAGTTAAAAAGCTTTTCATTCTTTTTTTGAAAATATATGGAGACAATATTTATGGCATCCCAATACAAAGTCTACCGTCTACCGGCGTAATATCACACGAGTGAGTGAGAGGTTTCTATAAGTGTTCCCATACTCGACACGGCCAGTCTGTTTGGTTTAAATCGTGGCGTTGTCTCTTCACTCACCCACGTGATAATAGCGGTAGACGCGCTGCTCCTAGATTCTGGGTAGTCTGTACGTTTTATTACAGCGCTAAGAGCGCTTTTGTTCTCTCTCTCTGACAGCTGTGTCAGAGATAGAAGAAAGGGCGCCCTCAGCGCTGAAACGAAACTTTCGTATTTATTCTAGCATAGATCCGTTGAACGGCAAAGGTGCTACGACGAATGAGCAAGTCTTTAGCCGCGTCGCTATCAGGCCACTGCGCTACGGTGCGATGTCGTAGCATGCGCGTGGTGTTGCCGAGGTACATTTATCTGGTACTACGGCGTAGCACGTAGCGCGCGGTGTTGTTGAGGTTTTTTTTTATGTTAAACGCGTCATATGGCGCACGTCTAGTCAGCCACACAGAGCGGCCGACAAAGCCCATAGACACTCACACTACGTTTGAAGGACCCAAGATTGTAGCGCTGCCGGAAACCTCGGCAGGAAGTGTATACGAACGACTTGGCAGAGCGGTGTGTCCTCATTTTGAGAATGGTAACAGTGTGTGAATGCAATCCCTGACCGAGGCGTGTGGTGCGTTGGTGGAACGGGGAAATTGACAAATCACCGTTACCTATCACCGCTCTCTCCTTCAGACGCTCTAATAAGCCATTACACGCATACAACACTTTACCTATTATAACATCACATCAAACATGAAATGTTGTGGCGTCGTATTGTCGCTTCTGTGGCGCGGCGCGAACGTCCGCAATTTAAATTCACATTTCCTTTTACATTTCCGTAACTGAGGTACGGTAACTCTCGACGTTTTCTTTGAAATTGTATCTGGCGCGCGTTAGGTAGGCCCCGCCCCGCCCCGCCGCATTAACTAATTTAATAGCGCTTTAATCGCTCGAATTTCTACATTTTTTCCGTTACAAAACAAAGATCATTAAGGCGTTATAGGAACCAGATCGCGCAGGGTTTGACGAATCGGAGCTTAGTTTTGTATTCGTAAATGATAAGAATCACCAAAAATAATTATACAATTTAGGGAATTTGTGACGATTTGTCGCGTGAATAATGTATGCTTCAATCGACGAAGCTCCGATTGAACAAAAGAATAATAAATTTAAATGGGCTCTCCGGCGGCGGCGCGGTACGCGGAGGGCTGACGCGTCGGGCTCGGGCTGACGCGTCGGGCTGGGGCTGACGCGTCGGGCTCGGGCTGACGCGTCGGCTACGTTCCGAGTCGAGCATTACTTATTGATCGTGTTCCGAAATGTGAAAGTTAATGGTTCATCGCATGTCTTATTCATTATAAGGGAACGCGGCGCGATTTATCATTAAAAGGAGAAAAGTCGGAGCGAGCGAGGAATTTCAATATTTAGCCGACAGGTATTTCAGGAATGACAGTCAGTGTCGCCTTTAAACCTTTTATATAGCCTGTGAGTCCGCGAGACTGACTCTCCCCCTTTCGCCCGGCAGCCCTGAAGACCTCCCCGACTCAATACAAGCGGACACTCTTACGTAGATAGTCACAGAGGAATTGAGAACTTTATTCATTGCACATCTTCACACTATATACTTACCTAGTTGCTATAACTACGAAGAAATTTACGAGTAGGTTGAAATTAGATTTAACGGAGGACGATGTTTTCACTCATGTCAATTTTATCGGCCATTTGAAATTATATTTGAGTTTACCTTAAACTCTTGTTCTAACGTACTATCAGGGATTTATTTAATCAGTATCAAGAGAGTACTTCCTATAAGCCAGGCAACACCGAATTACAAAATTATACTTTCTTTTTCGATTGAACAAAAGTGTGCTGAGCACAACAAGCCGATATTCTTAGCCCTGGTCGACTACGAGAAGGCATTTGACTCAGTTGAAAAGTGGGCTATCGAAAACTCCCTCCTTAGATGCAGAGTCGACCTCCGATACGTCGAGGTACTCCAAAACTTGTATCGATCGGGAACGATGACTGTGAGGGAGGCTCCATGATAACATCCGTTACATACCACTCGGAAAAGGAGTGCGGCAAGGGAATGTGAGCTCACCCAAGCTCTTCACAAAAGCACTAAGAAGACGTTTTCAAGATGCTTGAGTGGGAGAAAATGGGTATTGTTCCCTCGATTCAAAGCGGAATTTAAACGCTTTTTTCATTTAGAATTTTGAATAGATATTTTTTATGAAAACTTGTCGCAATCAATCATGTTCGGACTTAGCCTTATCCACGCCCTTGGAGCCTCGCCACGCCACGCAGCCTCCAACACGACGTTGCGCACCTCCCTGACGGATCACACCTGAGCCACTTGCTCTGTCCTCCAGGATGCCACTGCCAATGTCCTTGCACCACACAATTAAAGGAATTTTAATTGCGCTGTTGCACGCCTACCTAGGCAATTTGTGTAAGGAGCTCTTATGATACCTATTTATATATATGGCACTGTCAACCTCAACAAATATTCAATACATTATTTTGATTTGAAATGATTTGATTTTAAACTCATTAGATCAGTGAGCAAGAGAGCCCAGTCTGCATTTTTTTTTTTTGGAGAAGTAAGCCAAAATCGATTGTGCGTTTGAACAGAAAAAAAAAACACCAATGGACGAGCGAAGCTAGCTTGCATATTTTTTGAAACATAGTAAGCCAAAATCATTAGGGAGGTTGCCTTGAAAAGAAGTAGCAACTATTGTAATGGATGTAATCACACCAATGGGCGAGCGAAGCCAGGCCGCAAATGTATATGAAATATTTCGGAGATGTTATACAAAAATATCAGGGTTTTGCATTTGAATTAAAAAGTAAACCGATTATATGAAAGGCTAGTGAAGCAAGTTCGAATTTACATATGACATAATTTAAAACATTAATTCAAAATCAATAGGGTGGTGTTTTTAAACAGAAAATGAACTAATGACTCAAATGGGCGAGCGAAGTGAATTTATGAAATTCTTTAAATAATTAAGTCAAACCAAAATCATAAAATATGTTGTAGTTTTTAAATTTTTCCTTTAGCCCCTTAGCACCCCCCAGAATCCACTAGTGCGAGGATTCCATATACTTTGCTGTACTGTTTTTTTATGACAGTACCGTATGATGCGTTTGATGTGGATATAAAAGCTGAACCGTTAAGTTGCTTGCTCCTGTTATTTAATTTGATAATCGGTAGGCGTTTGACTCCAGTCGTGCTGACAGCATCGATGCAGCCAGAAACAGGGCGCGAACTACGCATTTAAGTGTGTATTTGTCTTACACCTTATAATTAAATTGTAATGGATTTTTTCAAAGTGGCATAGTAATAGGTATAGGTTAAAGGGGTAGGGGCCCGGGGGTGTGATGTGAGTACAGGTCGCACTTCTTAACCGATTGACGTTAAATGTTGTGAGCAGGTTCGATAATTATAAGGATTTTTATGTCCCTTCAGTTTTTCAAATCAGAATCCGATTAAGGTCGTGGATGTGAGGGGTGGATAATAATAAAAAGGACAGACACGCAAAGACAAACTCGCGAGGTCTACAGTCTACAGTCTACAGTCTACAGTCTCCAGCTCACAGGGCCACTAGTTTAGTTAAATTTCGCGAATGGTTATAGTTTACATACGCGAATAGTCATCCTACCCCAGTAAGTTGTGTACTCCACAACTTATAAGTTAATAAATATGTTCGATAAGTCGGATAAATGTTTACCATGTGGCTTGTGGCCACATGTCGTCTGCATTTATCCGGAGAAAGCCGGATACTGCAGCTATTTAGTGTGCTTACTCAGGTGCTTACATAGAGCAAACTAAACTTGAACTCTAGCAAACGAAGGCACACCATCAGCAAATACATAAAATATTATTCTAGCACAGTCAAATCTGTCAAAAGTAATTTGGCTGGCACGTAGGTAATGGGTAGTGAAGTGAAGTGAAGTGAAGCGAGCGAGTTGTACTTGTTTGGAAGCCCTCGGTACAGTGAGGAGGCCGGCACGCGTACGACCACCCAACCCAACCCAACCCACCCATGCTGTTGACGCCGCCGCCTCCGGGCCGCTCCCGACGAAAGAGCAAACAGAATGTGGTCGAATTCGTATTCGGCGGCGTGAGCGTGAAGCAGCATAATGTCGCCTATTATCATCCGTTCTGTAGGCACTGCCCCGCATAGGTACATACTTGCCCTCGGCGTAAACATCATTTCAATACATTCCACACATACCTATATATGTAGTATTAGCTACATGCCATTACTTATGCACTTGTTTCTATTCTTTTTTAAGTGAGCCGGTGAAGTACTTTATCATGGTGTAATTGTTTTATTTGCTTTTCTGATGCGCGCAGGAGCGTCTCTAGTGTATAGTCTAGCACCTGGGCATGGATTCTGAACGCGGCGTGACGATGGGCGATACGTTTTTATGTATGAAGTTACTTCGTCTCGCCCGAA
>WYDE02081541.1:0-11881 GCA_009867175.2 Adela reaumurella
TTTTGATGTAGAAAACAGGTTTCTGCTAAGAGCAATTCTGCGACATTTTTGTATGGGATATAATTTTAAAATGTAGCCTCTTAAGCAAATTAACACTATTCAGCCAGGATTTGGAATCCGATTTGCCAGATCACATCGTACGACCTCACTTGTGTCGGTAACGTTGCTGTCGCGACTGCTAGCATTACATTTGCGTATCCTAGAAGCAGCGTCAATGTACCTCACCAACAAAACTGGAAAAACTGAAATCGTCCCTGATGACAGATTTCTTGAAACCAAACGAAGCCCGTTTGAGATGGATCACCCTGCACAAAAAGAGAAATTCACGTTTACCTGTCTATAAAATGAAGACGAGGTGCATTGGAACGATGACGAGGAAGTCACAATATACACCGACGGCAGCAAAATAGATGTTTCCGTTGGCGCTCAGTACACGTACAGGTTTGACAAAATTGAGATAAATAAAGCTTGCTTCAAACTTTCATATTCTTCTTCTTCAGTCTTCCAAGCTGAACTGATTGCAATAAAGAAAACTTGCGAATTCACAAAGACCGTAAAGACACAGTGCAACATTCTTAGCGACTCGAGATCCGCTCTGCAAATGCTGACCGATTAATGCAACACCCACCCGCTCCCATAAGTTATTTTGGATAACGGCACTTGTCGACACGGCAGGCAATGAAAGAGCAGATTAGTTGGCGAAACACGCAGCAATAAAACTAAGTGTCTTAGCGGCGTATGACAAATTTACCTTGTCATATGACAAGTATCACATAAGTCAGCGAACAATATCTCAATGGCAGGGAATCTATGACTGGCCAAGTAACGAAACTATTCTTTCCTCAAGGCACAAGTGCTCATAAAATATTAAAGGAAGTTCGCCTCACGAGCACCAGGGCTCAGATCTGGAGTGGGCATGGTGGCTTTGCCGAATATCTACACCGTTTCAAACTTAGAGACTCGACCTCTTTCCCTTGCGATGGGTCCATCTCTCAAACCATCCAGCACATTAAAGAAAGAAAGAAAGAAAGTAAGTTTATTTTCTCCTCAATAGCACATTACAGTACAATTACATTAAACAATATGAAAACACATAAAGAGAAGAAAAAAGGGGTCGGGCGCAGCCTATGTCATGTCAAGATTAGCCTGACCTGACGCTGTATTTAAGCCCGAACCTTTGAGCGACACAATCATTACTTATATATTTTTTGGAGATCCATATGAACATCATACAAACATTATACAAACATTATACAATAAATAAATATATAAACTTTTTAAACATTTACATAGGTATTCCGCTTACGCTTACAAATACATTCGGTACTGATTTCAGATTACGTTTCCTTCCGAATGTAGGTAGTTCCTGCCTAAAGGTTGGCTTTTATAACTAATTATAACTAATTAAAAAAAAAATAATTACACACTGTTAAACACACATTGAGAAAATACATAAAATCTTTGTTTTGGAAATTTAATCCTCAAAATAATTATTTTATTATAATAAAACACCATTCAGAGAATAAATATATATATACAAATTGAATTAGAATTTAAAAAAATGATCATTGATTTGAAAACAAAAACATTAAAAACATTAAAATCATCTATCATCAATATTATTTAATAGTATTATGAAATAGTAAAATGAAATTGATTAATTATTGATACCATAACTAATAAAAAATATTCACAATGGTCAAAATAAAATAGATACTGATTGTCAGGTAATAAAAGATGTTCTACTATTGTTTTTTTTTTAATCAAAATTTACTTTATATCTTAGTTACCTTGTTCAATATTTCGAGTTTTAATCTAAGTAGTGGGTGTTTCTAATAGTAAATTGATAACAATCTGAAGTTATTGCTCATGAAAATAAGTTCGCTTCAAGTGAGCATACAATACATACATACCGTCACGCCTGTTTCCAAGTGGGGTAAGCAGAGACAACGGATCTTCACGTGCCACAATTCTGACACACCTCTGCTGCTTCTTGCACTCCATAATGTTCGCCATACATGCTCGTCGGATACGGGTACTGCACACTTGTCCCTTTTAGAGCACATCTTCCCGATTCTTCCGCTCACATTTGCTCCAAAAATTTCTTTCATTAGCCTTCTGTCATCCATTCTTCCAACTTGACCGAACCTCCGAAGCATTCCTTTCTCAATCCTTGTCACTATACCTTCTTCCAGATGATATAGTTATATTCACGAAATAAATTACTTAACTAACTGGAATTAAAATAACAAAATGTACGTATCAGTTTTATTTTAAATTCGAATATATTTTTCTCTAATCCACAATGACAGAGGAAACCTTTTTGTAAATGAATTTCCCACTTTTTCCACTATTTTCCGGTTTACTCACGCAACGCAACGACATGCCAACATTTACCCCATTCTAGGTCACGAGCCCGCAATGCAAGCGCCAAAGAGGTGCCAAAAAATGAACAAAATCCTGTTCGCTATTGTGTTTGTCAACTTTGCCTTTCTCTACGTCCGTACGCCTGGTCAATGTTTTTTCTTGCCCCTAAAAGGTTATTCTAAAAGCTTTTTTCTTCTGTTGCAGGATGCGAGAGTACGTGGAGGAGAACGAGAAAAACGACCCTCTCATACACGCGCCAGACAAGAAAAACAACCCCTGGGCCGAGAAGGGAAAATGCACCATAATGTAATCGTAACTACGCCCACGTTAGTTCAAATTCACCCCGCACACCCCCCTTCAAATGCAGTCGGACTCCAACCGACGGGATATCACAGAGAGACCAAAGCGATAAATCGAACGAAAGAGGCTGAAGATGTAGATTAGATTAGAGAGAGCGAGATAGATCTAGCGAACTAGGAAAGGAACGAGATAGACTCGAACGTAGAGCGACCTAAGGAGCTGCATTTGAATAAAATCCCAGTGTAATCCGTATTTTATGTTAACGCTAAAGTGCGTCTCGCTACTGCCAGTCATGCAGCATGACGTTTGAAATTCAAAGGGTGTTGGATAATTGGCTGAAATTGAACGAATACAGGAAGCGAAAACGGAAACTTTCACCACGAAGAGAGCGAACGTGCGAAGATGATGAAAGTAAAAGGGAGAATTTTAGAACCCAGACTTCTTTGGAAGGTCATCGGGTGAGCCCTCAATACCGAATCCCGAAACAGTGTGAAGTGAATTTGTCATATTTCTAGTCCTTCTAATTTTAAGTACTCAAATGAATTGTAAAGAGACGTGTACATTTAAACTATGAATAGCGAGAATGTACTTACTTACTGATGAGCATTTTATTGGGATAAAAATGACTGTAAATACGTTAAATTTTATATTCCTAGGAATAGACTGTTCGATTGACGATCTATCGATAGCGTTAGGCGGAGGTATTATAACTCTTCAAGTACCTTTAACTCATTCAATTTGATTTTCGACTATCGTATTTATTTCAACATCCGTCAATAGTCCACATAAAAAACTCTCATTTGAAGTCCTCAGATATGCCATCATCATTAATGTAACCAAAATAGCATAAATAATTCCAATAATTAGTTAGGCCAAATACAATACGCGATCATCATTACACTATTTTTTAGTTAGCTCTAATGGATTTGTCCCCAGAGTCTCATTCATTTCAACATTTAAAGATCGAATCTTGAAAGAGCTACGATATTTAAAATTATCTTTAAAATACAAGTTAAAATGTACTCAACTAAAAGAGATAAAATAGAAGATGGCTGAAAATGGTAGGTAGTGCACGGGAAGGAACCCCCGTAGCATCAGGCACGCAAGCAACTTCCTCTTCCATCCGATCGGAGCCTGATGCTACATTGGATTCTTATTGTAGTTCACTTTACTACATTCCATTTGATGTAATTAATCATGTGATCTGTTGTCGTAATGGGATCGACTACTATTATATCCTCAGAAAAGCTGCAGTGGAGTTTTTAGAGATTTCAGCCATCGTTAAACTTAAAAATTAAACTTATCCTAACTAGAAACGTAAACTGTAAGAGCTAGAATCCGTAGGATCTCCGTCTCTAGCGTACGTAAGGGTTTTGCAAATCATTACTTAACAAATATCAGCATCACGGATGAGCGTAGAGAATTAAACGTAAACTCAGGGCGACGTAAGTTCGAGTTTAAATTAACCTATAATAGCATTAGGGATAAAATTTTAAATACGAACGGAGTAAACTATTAACGGAATATAACATAAGATCATTTAGAATACTTTTTTACACGTTAAACGAGGTACATTCCACAGTGCCATTAAAATAGTAATTTACTTGAGACGCGACCGTTAGGGTTCTCCTTCCCTTCTTTACGGCTTCTAGTGTTTTGTACTAACTTGTAGTTTTTCTTCATACTACAAATGTCACGGATCATCCAATATTGAAATTAAAACATGTGTAGTAAATTTGCATATACCATGATTTCCTGGGTTTTATGTCCATTTCGATTCGTTAAAATACGTATAAATATAATTTAATATGATCAAATTTCATCCTTCCAAATAATATTTCTCTTCATGAAATCCAATGTCTTCTTGCTACTTTCCTTCTAAAACTTGAAAAAATTATTAAAAAACTCATTATTTTCGGGCGTCTATTTAATTTCTTTCTCATGCATAATTATTATTTCACCAACACTCCTAGTGCTACCTATACTATTCTTACAGTAGATTTTAGTTAGTATCAATTTCACTTTTCCATTTCGAATCTCACGTTCATCGGTACCTACTTTTAAAAACCTTTAAAAACTCTAAAATAAAACCGTAGTTTAGTGTCGATAAAAATCTACATTTAACTAGGATTCTTCTAAAGTGTAATGAGTTTTGATTAAAGTCATTCCTCTTGAATTTTTCTAGAAGTGAAGATAAAAAGAATCATACTGGCTGTGAATTACTTGAAAATACTATGTAAGTCAACGTAAAGGTTCTCAACAACATTTGGTCATTAAGTAATTTAATTACTAGAACATCTTATTAAGGGTAGTCGCCTAGCTCGCTCGCTTCTCATTTCTTTTACGCGATTGGCATAAGCACAGTCGACTTATTAGTGTAAAGTAACATCGATATTTTGAACTTTGGCAATGTCACAATTAAGAACGAGACATGGAAATTAAGCATTATCTCGTTGGTTCGCTAGCCAAAACTGCTAGCAACGTTGTCATAATATGTCGCAAGCACTCGTTACTTGAAAATATTCCTCGATTGTCATATTTAGGCATCGACTCAAACTAAACATTATACAATGATCGAGCATTTTTATTAAACTTCGTCTTTAGTTAATGTTTATAATATTTTACTATTGTTATGTTTCAAAATTTTATTTATGCTCTACACCGCTGCCTAGATCTGTAGCCTATCTTTAAGTCCTCGTATAGCGAACTCTAACCGCTTTACGGAAGCTTTCTTCTCCTTTTTCTTAAGTAATCGTACCTAATCTTTAGTAAACTAGAAACGTAGAGCTGCTAACTCTAAAGCGTTAATATGTATGCTAGTTAGGTTCTGTGAAGTCAATTCAACGCAATATTATTTCTTGTGGTTTGTTAAGTGGGTTATTTTTAATAAAAAAAAGATTCCGTAACTGAAATAACACTTTAATGTATAATTCACAGGCTAAATAAACCAAAAAGACTTACTATAATTTCTTAAGGTGAATCAGGAAAATATCTTTTCCGAACTATTGAATTTGTAACAATTTTCCAGTATTCACAGATAGGCGAATTAAATAAAAATAATTATTAGTTTCGAATGTAGATTTTAAAACAAAAAGTTAATATAAAATAGTAATTAAGTATTAAAATAAAAGTTACTGTTATAGTTCATTCGTAATGTGCATTTCAGAGTGTTAGCCCATAAATAGTTGAATAAATAATGTCAGTGTAAATGTAATTTTATGGTAATCAATAAATAAATAAAGAAGCGTCTTCTCTTCCTGATTTGCTAGAAATTAAATTGGAATTAAATGTTGAATGAAACTCAGTAAAATAATATAGGATATAATACGAGACGAATAACATGAAATTTAATTGTTGAAATGAATTTGACTCTTGAGACAAATCCCAGTTTAAATATATATTTAATTTTATATTTTTTGACGATTAAATTTTTTGTTTCATAAGTTTTTATTATTGTTCTCTCATTTATTATAGATTTTATAATAGTTTTACGTTTATGAAGTTTTGTGTTTATTTTGCATTAATATTTTGAAGGAGCAATAAAGAACCACATGGATACGTACTAAGTATATGACGGATGAGTGTGAATGAATTGTTATTATTTATAATATGTTTTATTGTCAAAGGAACATTTGTATATCTATTTTATTATTATGTACCAAAAAGCACTGTGAATGAATTTAGTTTAATTATTTCTTATTTTTGTAATATCTCGCACTGAAAGTGGTATTAAATAAAAATCATTAATCTGTCACAGTAAGCTAAAAACTGCAATAATTTTTAAAGTAATAATCACTAAAAAGCTTCTAGACACCTAGAGTTCGCAACGTGTAACATTTCTAAATTTGTTAAGCGTAATATCGATTTTTCTTATTAATATTTAATAATAACATTTATTTTAAAAATTTGTAATGTTACATGTGGTGAAATTAAAAATAAGATAAATTTTAATAACTCCTTGTAACGGGGTACTCCAGTGTGGTAAACATACAGATAAAAATAATGAAAATGATTTTTCTAGCATCATAGGTATAAGGTATTGTATGTTATTATTATGTAATCATTTAAATAAATAAAAACACTAAGCCTCATATTGTTTTACTTAAATCTTCCCAAAGTGAAACTTGAACAATATCTACATTATTTTTGGAAATTTTTTCGTTTTCCGTGCTTAGCTTGCACGTCACTATACAATATATATTACATAATAAAAAATAGTAAAATTCGAAAAATTTCGCTACCAGGGTGACTGAACAACTCATCGAAATTCATGAATGGGTTCATATAGCTACATAAGGTCCTCCTCTACTGCCAAAGGAGTGGATATATTCTGTGAAGCCATTGTAAGCTGAGTTCCTGTATAAGTTAATAAACAAATGATATACTTTGGTCCAAAAAGTGCAATAAAATATTACAGTGCTCACATGAAACTAACGGAAACCATTCATAATATTGGATTTTTTAGTTTTCAATGCTTAGCTTGTACGTCGCTATACAATACATATACTACGTTAAACAGTAAAATACCAGCCATGGCTTGGGTAATCGAAGTTTTATGAATTCTTCTGTTTCATAATGTAGGTGTCAGACTGTCCGAGCGGGCAAGAGCACGCCTCTCAAGCGGGAAGTGCGGGTTCGATATCCAATGGGAGCACAATATTTATAACATTAGAATTAATGCTAAATGGCCGCTGACACTCCGGTTAAGGAAAACATCGTGAGGAAACCCACTTCGGTTGGTCACAATGGAAGTGTATGACTAAAATCCTCTCATATCATGGAAATGCGAAAAGCCTGTACCCAGCAGTGGGGCGAATAAAATGGCTGCAAAAGAAAAAGAAGAAGAGACTACCTAAAATATTAATAACTGTAAATAAAATAAACATAAACCAGCAAAAAAAAAGTTTATATTATAACAAAGTAAAAACTTATTCAAATCGCTACCACGAGGCATGGTACCCAGAAGACTGGCCGCGTTTCCTCGTTGAATGCCAAACTTACGCGTTGGCCAAGGTACCAGCCTGACATCTGGTCATCAGATCGATCTCCCAGCCGCTCGTGTGTCCGGGACCCACGGTCCAAGACATTATATAAATAACAATTACTTGCACCTATACCTTGTCAAATTTAGGATGATAATTTTGACAGCTCACAGTAGGGATGGGGTAATGTATAATCGTCAATGAATCGTATTCGATTTACGATATTATTCTCATAGAACTTGAAATCGACAGTCACATCACTACGATAAGTGGGCGGTACCCATCAATGAAGTACGACATTGTATGCAGCCATTGAACGGGAAAAAAATACCGCACTTCATAGGCGCGATCTGTCAAAATTAGCATCCTAAATTTGACAAGGTATAGACGGACGACGTGGCATTCGCAGCTCCCGTAAATCTTCGAATGCTCGTGGACGCCGTCGGGCCACACAAATGCGTTAGCCTGGCGTGCGCCATATGTCGCGCTTCCATAAAAAAAGATTTTACGCACTAGATATATTTCTTCGTATTTCTTTCTATGATGTGATGATACAATCGAAGGTATGCAGGCGTTTTAAGATGGCAGCCGCGCGTTACCTACGTGCGTGCGTGACGCGCGCGACGCGCGACAGACGGTCTTCAGTTCAGTCAGACCTCGCGCCAGTTACAGATAATCACCTCAGCTCACGAAGTCATCCGAGTGGACAATTACTGGCGCTGTAGACAGATGCACAGTTACCTGTTCCACCTTCAGGGCAACACCTGGCCGTTAGTTGCGTTCTGATGTTGGTGTCCATGAATGCCAACACATAGAGAGAGAGACACAAGGCGCGAACAAAGTGATAGCCACTCTTGATTGGGTCTTTTTCTAAGCATCACATATTTCAGTATCCCCTTTTATTATGCAAAAAAAAACATGTTCAGTAGTCACTTTTAATTGGCGTCCTAGTACTTAGTTAGAGGACTCACCTTTTATGCGATATATGATATATCCTTTTACCTTTTGTATGATATATTCACCTAATGATTTATATTTCTTCTCCCTACTTTAATTGTACGCCCACTACCCTACTACCACATCCCAAAGGTTAGTATGCAAAGAGTGCACGTCTGCACTAAGCTCGCCTATTGTAATCCTTTTTATGAGTACAATAAAGTATATACAATACAATGCGAGAACTCTTGCGTTCGAAATCCACCTATATGGTAAAAATATTCTGGATTTATAAATATCTGTTAAAGTGTGCTATGCTAAACATAAAAACCTGAAGAAGAAAATCACCGTGACAAGTACTACAAAAGAATGCGTATACTAGGTACATTGCAGAGTATAAAGCTTGACTGGAAGAAGTGGTCTCCAGCAATAAATACGCCATCTGCCAAAAAGAAAAGAGCTATTACCGTGCTAACAGAAACGTGTGAAAATAATTATAGTCTCGGGAACCTAGAATTTGGGTATGTTATGTGGCCATTTACGCTGACAAATGCTGCTGGAAATAAGTGGAAAAGTAGCGATATGAATCGGAAAATTTGTCCCTTCCTGTAAATATTACGTCTTTGCCATTAATACTATTTTTTAATGGGCTGTATTTTCCATGCAAAACCAGGCATTGAAGATGCTATAAATAAGGAAAAACTTGCGCAGTCATTTAATACAACGGTTGGTACCATGAACTTGGTCCAGTAGTTTAAGAGATATTTAATATAAATTTATAAACAGAAGCCTAAACACCAATTTCGATATCTCTAACTATAAAAATGACGAACTTGCATACACATTTTCATCCCCTATTTAACCTGCTTAGGCGATGCATTTTTAAAAATAATTTCATTAGTGCTCACTTACGTTACAAACGGAGCTTCTGTGCAAATTTTCAACATTCTAGACCTAGCGGTTTAGTCTGTACATTTTCTGTTAGTGAGCGAGTGAATGAATGTATTTTACAGTTGTATTAACAAGATATACGAAAATTATTTGCCAAACAAAATCAAGCAGCTAATTCACTAATTTTTAAAAGAAGCAAAATGAAAACTCAAGAAAATGTCGCTGCTATTGTTGCCAGTTGCCACCGATCGCGTTACAATACAATTACTTTTTGTGAATTGTGATCCTGTTACCTGCCACCTAACTCATTTTAATTGCTCACTTCATCGCCTGGGTGGACATTGCCACAGACACTGCTAACAGCTCTGTGATGAATCACTTTGGAAGTGTCATTTGCGACTCTCGGCGCTCATGCCAATATACTGCAACATGTAAATTGAGAATAACATCCATCACATTGCAATCTGAAATTCTCTGCTCTAAAGTCCAATTTGAACAGTAATAAAATCAATCACATTCCAAATAAAATTGGCAGAGCCAAACCACTAGATAAGTTTATTTATAAGAAGAACGATTAGCGAATTCTTACATCGATTTTGTAGCTAGGCTAGACCAATCAAGATTTTACAATACCTAACCAATTCTCTTTTACTTAACATTATGCATGCAGTTTGCAGTCGTGTCGGCGAAGATTCATAAAACGTACTCTCATCAGATTTAATAACCTAAGTAAGACTTCAACTGTCAATTTGATTACGTCATCGTCTCTACTTGTGTAATCGAACTAATCGCATTTAAAATATGTTTCGGGCTTTACAACGTTCAGGGTCCCTATATACTTAATAATCACCGCTTTTGTTGGTACACTTTGTGGTTGACTTGTGACGCCCAACTCTATAAACACGAGTGGAGAGCGACCATTTGCCGTCACTGCAGCCCAGACCATAACAGTGCGTCTACCGTGCTAACATCACATGAGCGAGTGAAGAGACAACGCCACGATTTCAACCAGACTGGCCGTGTCGATTGCGTTAACGCTTATGATTGGTTGAAACCTCTTCACTCACTCGAGTGATATTACGCCGGCAGTAGGGCGTAGGGCAGGACCTTTCAGCACGTATACCTACGTTCTTTTTTACATATTCGTTCCGCAACCACATTTTTGAGGGCATTGGTCTTAAGGTGGGTACTCACTTAGAATTGTAGCATGCAATGTGTCTGATACTGTATCAAACTAAAAGTGAACACGCCTCGTCCATCGCCGCGTAGCTAAGAGCCTCTGTAGCCGCAGTGCTCGCGGCTTGCTCGCGCGGACCGGACAACATGGACGAAGTCGCCAGTGCTGAGTTCATGTTAATATGCAATCTCATTGAAATTACAAAAGTCCACATTGATTCTTGGAAAATCCGATTTAAAAAAATAGAAATCGATCTAATTTAGTGTTGGATATAGAGTGCAACAGATCAGTGGACATTTTAAGAACTTCACGCGTATGTCACGTACATATTTTGTATATCTGACGAACATGATCGGACCTAGAATTCACACTAAGACAATAAGTTCAGAAAAGCTATAACAGTTCAATACAAATCTGCCGGTAGTCGGTTCGTTCGAAGCTCTCTTCGACGTACTCACTACATGCGTGCACGCACGTGTCGCCGTCGTCTGCGAGCGCCTATGTGTTCGCAGTAAAACCGCTACTCGGCGGGTCGCTGTGGGTACCGTGCGCTCCGACGCGACACGGCGAGCGGCTCGCAGTGCGCTCGCGCCGACGACGTGGCGACGTAATCACTTGATACTGTATCAGATACGTTACATGACATGCTACACGTCTAAGTGAGTACCCACCTTTAGATGCTAGCCGTCTTCTTGTTCTTCTTCAGAACCTTTTAATGTCACATTTCAGTTCACGGGTGTCTTGACCGGTATTTACTTCTACAAGCTGACCCGTGGGGATTGTGCGAGCACGCTACACGCCTTAATTCCCGCTTCTCCTTTCTACCATCGATCCATCCGTTGTCGTCGATGTGCCGAAATTTTGAACCAAGCGGTTCGAGAACTAATTCCTAATACGCACGTCCAAGATGGGGAATCAATTCCCTGCGGAGATCTTCTTCAGGTCCCCTAACGTTGGGACCTTTAAGAGTAGGGTCAACGAGCACTTGTTGAGTCGTCGTAGTTCTCGATCACCCGCTGTCTTAGACTCCTATCCGTCGATGCTGCAAGAACGGCTTGAGTCAAACGCCAACCGACTATAAAATTAAAAATAAGGTGGTAAAGTTAGCCGATAATCAGACGAACCAATTTGGGAGCCGTGGACACGATATGTATATAATTCTAGGTGGGAGGGCTGATGGATACAGCCCGGTGATCAGGTCCTCATTGGGACTATATCACCTATCCCG
>WYDE02081652.1:0-11881 GCA_009867175.2 Adela reaumurella
AGAAAGTAATTGACTTATCTCAACCGGGGGGCGGCAGTAAATAGTTTAGCAGTAAAGTGCCTAATGCACGGCTTAGCGTAATCCGATTGGTGGTTGGTTTCGGCTGAGTTTGGGAGGTGCGAGAGTGGATGGATGTATGCAAAGTGAGATGGTGCAGGCCAAAGGAGGTATAATGCGTGTTATCTAGAACACCATGGCGGTTCGTGGACTAAGTATGAATAAAATAGTATGCACACACGGTATGTATGCATAAAAGTGGATCTTGGTGGTGTACCTTTAAAAGATATCCTTTCCTTCCTTTGCAGCCATTTTATTCGCCCCACTGCTAGGTACAGGTCTCTCTCATTATTATGATAGGAAATCATTTTAGTCACATACTTCCTCGGAGACCAACCGGCTTGGAAGTGGGTTTCGTCACGATGTTTTCCTTCACTGGAGTATCAGCTGCCATGTAGCACAAACTATAAAGTTATAAATTCGTCTCCCAGTGGGGATCGAACCTCCAGCTTGAGAAGCGTGCTCTCGCTCGCTCGACTAATCTGACACTCTCTAATAACGACAAGAATAGAGAAAGATATGCTTAGTTTGTTTTGACACATGGAGGGAATGGATGGTGAGAGAATGACCAAACAAATTGATGAAGCGATTGCAGAAGGAAGAGTCGAACGGGGCCGCCCTAAGCGAACATACCATGACCAAAAATGTAACTTTTTACGGAAAGGGCAAGTTCTCAGCACCCGTAAACGACGAGCATGTATGAAGTGATGTATGACAGAGGATGAAGCAAAACATGTATTGCTGGCGTGTGTGCCACATGGCGCGCGATTTTCACTGTGTTCCATTAGGATGGTACATTTTTAACTAACATATGGGACTGATTCAGTGTCTGATACCGGACGCTATTTCGTAATTTTTTTTCACATAATTTTTTTTATTATTTTAATATTCATAATTATTGGTGTAACATTAGTATGGCAAAAAACATTTATCTTCTTACAATTATTTATCAAATTTAAACGAGATTTAAAAAAAATCTCTGTTTAAAGGGGTATGCTCAAATACCTGGCTACACCGCAACCACTCAGGCAAAATAATCAAGTTAAAATGTAAAGTGACAATCCGTCCGAAAAAACTGGGACACAAAAGTCTTTGGATTTGGCGAATGCGACAGAAGGGTGGCTTGTGTTCTGTTGTGATGATTCGCTCACAAATGTGACAACAGGGGTTCACGAAACATGTGACAACGGGCGGGACTCGAACCCACTCCCACGGGATTCGCATACGGACAGGAGGTATAATTCGATTCTACGAGCGCATGCGCTAAAGTGCTAGAGCAGGGGTTGTCAACTATTTGATAAAATACCAATGGATGTCGTTTTGCATAAAAAAATGGCATAAGTTTAAGTATTTATAATTTTTTTTATATTAACATAAATAAAATAATGAAGTGTAAAATACGAAGTCCTAGATTTATTCATTAGATGTAATAGAAATGTTATGATATTTAATATGTTTTGCGTCATATGAAAAATAGGTAAAACTAAGCTTTTTTGTCGTCTTAATCTAGAACCGTTTTATATTTTCATATGAAAAAAAAAAACCGCGACAAAAAGCGCTACACGGCACACACTACATAAGCCATTCGTATGCACTTTTGGACATGAATACATACATACATACCATCACGCCTTTTCCCTGGAAGGGTAGGCAGAGACATTTAAGTGCCATGTGACACGTTCCTGACATATATCCTTCTCTTCATCCACTGTCCTACTTCGCTTCATACATGCTCGTCGATGACGGGTGCTGCAAACTTGCACTTTCTTGAAAGAGTTATTTATGGTCATGCTATGTTAGCCTAAAGCGGGCCCGTTCGAACTTTCCTTCCACATTCGCTTCATATATTTGTTTGATTATTCTCTCACCATCCATTCTCTCTATGTGTCCAAACAATCTAAGCATATCTTTCTTTATCCTTGTCGCTATGTCTTCTATCAATCTAAACTTTTATCTTTGGGCCTGAATTAGGTTCTGCAAATGTCACACCGACTGATCAGAACACTACTTTGAAAATCGCTCCTTAGCTTGATACGTTTTACTCATATTTAATTTTTTACATTTAATACGATCAAATTACACAAAGTGTACAAAGTACAATTAATACTCAATACGATTAAAAGGACTTAATAGTTTTTATTTTTATTTTAATATAGAGAACGATGTTACATTTATTAGTTCATGTATTTAATAATGCATTCAAAATTACATAATTTTAAAATAAGAAGGTAGATTGTTTTGTTACCTCTTTAAGAGTTTCACAACCTCTGCAAAAGCACAATAGTTAGGGTGACCGTGCTTATAATTAAATTGTCATAATACCATCTATTATTTTATTGTATCGACTCCAAATTTAATTCAGGCAGATCGCTACTCTCCTAATGCCACATCCCGAGGGACCCGCTACCCTTTCGATTGTTCGTCCCGGCCGCGGCTTAGGGACGCGGGGTCACCCTATGTTTTTCGCTGATTCGGCGAAGTGAAATTCTTTATGGTCGATTTGGGGATAGTAAGTTGTATGAAAATTGTATTTTTTTATGTTAGAATTATACTTTACATTATTTTGGGGGCATATTTTGAGAATGATTTTATTAGGTTGTTCAATACGCAATCATTATTTTATTAGGCAAGCTAGCGTTACCCCATATTATGTTGGGGTATATTTCATAGAATATTTTAAATATGTGGAACCGAGGTTAAAGCGAAGGATGGTACCTTTGAGAGAAACGTGTCCAATGACGCTCAATTGTCTCTGCCTACCCTTCCTGGAAAGAAGTGTGATGGTATGTATTTATGTAATGGAATACCGTGTGGGGTCGGTACTTAAAAGAATGACAAGAACAAGATGCCGTGCTAAACGGCGACAGGCTCGCCACCTCCCACCTTGGCATGGTACTTCCACCGAGTCATGCAGTAAGTGGGTCTTGCAGCCTTACATGCTGCTTGATATTTTGTTCGAATACCTTGCGAAATGCGGTGATCGGTGATGTGCTGTAATTTACAGGAGTTCTTGCAGCACAACACCGATTGCTCTGCTTACCCCGAATGTCGGGATTTAACGTGAGTGATATGTATGTATGTATGCGTATATTATAAATATTGTATTACTTGATACTCGGGCATCATTTAACCCTAATCGTGTTGACCGAGCCTAAAATAGAGCGTAGTCGAGTACCACGTCGACTCAATAGATGTTTACTGATTCGTTAATAGCAACACAAGTTTTGTATATTTTATAATACGTGTTTCTATTTTAGAGGTACGATTATACCAGAAGCAGAAAAATTCATAAATGTCATGAATTGTTCAGCTTACAATTATTGTTCAATCTGACCAGGATTTGAACATGAGACTGCAACTTTAGCTGCCAGTCTATTAACCAACTTTGCGACCAGACCGACTGAACAATTGAACGACATTTATCAATGATTTCATTGGCTCAGTGGTTGCGGTATTCTGTATTCGATTACCGAAGTTAAGCACTGCTGAGCTCGGTCAGGACTTGGATGGGTGACCGCTGACCGTTGACGCTTGTCGTGGTTCGGATTCCACGTTAAACTGCAGGTCCCTTCCCTCTCCTTACATGGTGGTTGGGTAAAACCAGCCCTGGTTGGTACCACCGCACTGAATGCAGGGTCGGTCGAAGCGGCTATGAAACAACGTTCGTGTTTTCCTTCCAGTTCAGTGTAGCCGCTGGCATTGAAGGAAGTGCTGACATGGCACCACCAACATAACTCACCAAGGTGTTAAGGCTGACATCAGCTGGTACCAGAAGAACTGGTGAATTAGGTGATGCAGCCAACCGTCTCAGTTTCCATAAAATTAAAAAAAAATTATAACTGAGAACGTTATCCGCTCTCATGGCGAGCGGACGTCTCCGTGACCATGAACAGGATGCTCTGTTCGAAACGTCGGAACCATCCGATAAATTTGCCGCTAGAAGAGCCAGAAGTTTCCAGAATGTCATTTAGTAGATGTATTTCTCATGTAGAAATAAATTTTAGTATATGAAAAATATGCCCAGAATAGACGAAATCTAGGCACTTCCGATTGGCTACTACCACCGGAAATTTACATCATTTAGTTAAATAGAGTGTCAGATTAGCCGTACGCGCAAGAGCACGCCTCTCAAGCGGGAGATACGGGTTCGATCCCCACTGGGAGCACAATATTTATAACTTTAGAATTTGTGCCAAAATGGCCGCTGACACTCCGATGAAGGAAAGCGTCGCGAGGAAACTTACTTGCAAGCCGGTTGGTCACGGTGGATGTGCATGGCTCAATCCTCTCATATCATGTACATGTGAGAGGCCTGTACCCAGCAGTGGGGTGAATAAAACTGCTGCGCTGCGCTAATCGGGTTCAAAATAAATGTATTCACCAAATAAATGATGTTAATTGTTATAATTAATATTAATTGCTTATATATTATTATTATTAATTTATATTAATAATTATATGTTTTCTTAATTATTTAGTATGTACTGGCGGGAATTTATAACGAGCCACGTATCGGGCACAGCGATATGACTCGTCATCATTACGATGTGAGGTACATACATACCGTCACGCCTCTTTCCCGGAGGGATAGGCAGAAACATTTGAGATCCATTTAACACGTTCCTGACACACATTCTTTGCTTCATGCATCATCATTTAATATACTACATGCTCCGATGAACTGGCTTCCCTAATCCCTCCTGCCCCGATTCATATCCGACACACGCGCCGGACTCGCTCGGAACATCCATATGTTGTTAACCCCAAACTTCTGAGAACGTATCTTTTTGAAATCGTTCCTATGTCGTACGGCGAAAATATGGAATGGTCTTCCGGTGAGTGTGTTGACTACCACCTACAACCTGGCGATCTTCAAAAGGCGTGTTAATAAATTGGACAACGACCTTTTGGTCCGCCTTATAGCTGGCATGGCGCCTCGCTGAGCGTGGTTTCGTGAGGAGTGGTGTCATTGTCTGTGTCCGATCTTCTTTTGAAGTTTCGGGCTCAGCCACCCATGCTAATTGTCTATAAAAAAAAAAGCCAAATCGTGTCAGTTCCAATAAAAAAAAAAAAAAAGATTGCATAATAATTTAAAGGGACAGCAAAAATATAACAACTTTTCGTCTTTTCGATTCTACACCAAAAGAACAATGTTAATAGGTCCTCGGTGCAGTGTACTCGGACGACTGGCGCCATCTGTTGGTGGGGTGCTAACGCGCGAGCTGATGGAACAATGTCTATGTGTGAAGGTGATTCAGGCATAGACCATTGAGAAGTCGAATAGAACAGCTGGGAACACTTAGGTAGTGCGCGCTAGTAGGTACCGTTATTCAGAGATTTTATGTTCACAGTTGGACTGGACATATGTACGCCTCTTCAGTACTTCCGGTTTTCACTGATAACCCAAAGCACTTGTTAAAATTACATTGTTTAAAATGTATATGTTTATATAAAAAAAATCGGTTTCCATGCGTTCGTAATTGTCCTCCTAAAACAGTTTGACCGATTTTGATGTTTTTTTTACTTAATGGATCACCTGGATGGTTATTAGCTATATTGTGATGCTGTAGATGGAGCTGTTTTGGAGATCCAGAAATTTGTCTTTTAATTTTTCGACTAAATTTTTGTTTTAATACTTTTATTTTACTTATATCCATATGTATACATATCACTCACGCTGAATCCCGACAAGCGGGGTAAGCAGAGCAATCGGAGTTGTGCTTCAAGAACCTTGTAAATACAGCACAAAACCGACCACCACGTTTCAAGGTATTCGGGCATCCTATCAAGCAGCATGTAAGGCACGAAGACCCACCTGCTGCATGGATCGGTGGAAGTACCGTGCCAAGGTGAGAGTTTGCGAGCCTGTCGCCCTTTAGCACGGCATCTTGTTCTTATCCCTTAGTCGCCATTTACGCCATGCATGCGAAGAGATGAAATGGAGGCATTCTTTTAAGTACCGCCTCCACACGGTATGACTTATATGTAAGTAGTTTATAAGTAAGTAAATCATTCTGTCAAAATACTCGTTAGCTAATAATGAAAATCTTTCATCGAAGACGAGAACAACGTAATTCATTCCTTGAGATAAAGTTAGGTATGTGTCTGGTTAGGCAATATTATTAATAATAAATTTTCGATAAAATTACAACTTTTTAAGGATTACTCGAATCTGATTTAAATATTCTAACTTAGGTAAGGCAGATGCATGCTTTATCCTGCAACCGAAGAAGAATGGGATGCGCTTGTATGACAGGATTTAATAACGTGGAGTTATTTTGTTGAATACTCGTATTTTGAATAATTATTAATTTATTACAAATGATTTCATTTAGGTATTAATAGCAATTAAGAGTGAATATTCGGTATTGGTAAATTATGGCATCGTCTTTTTAGAGTTCCGCTTTAAAGATTGAAAAGTTATTAGCGTTGCAATTTTGTCTGTCCGTCTCTCCGTCCTTATGACATCCGAAGAACTCGCGAAATACTCAACCGAATGAGCTTAAATTTAGAAAGAGAACGTAAAATTTATAGCTACATAATTATAGAAAGAGTCTAAAAAGTACACCTACCAAGTAAAAACTGCCAAACAGCTTTGTTAAATTGGGCAAATTGGCCACTGTGACAAAGCTACGTGGTAGGCTCAGATTTAACCAGTAATTTCAATCAAGTACAGCACTAGTACAGTTAGAAAAAGAAGTTAATGTCACTCACGCTGAATCCCGACAATCGGGGTAAGCAGAGCAATCGGTGTTTTTTTTTTAATGAAACTGACAAGGAAGGCTACATCACCTAATTCACCAGTTTTACATGCAGTTTGCACTAGTACCAGTGATTTCAGCCTGAACACCTTGGTGAATTATGTAGGTAGGTATCATCATACCTACATCAGATATATCAGAACTTCCCTCAATTCCAGCCGGCTACACTGAACTGGACGGAAAACACGAACTATATTTCATAGCCGCTTTGACAAACCTTCATTCAGTGTGGTGGGTATAACCCGAGCGGGTTTAACCCTACAAACATGTGAGGAGAGGGAAGGGACCTACAGTTTAACGTGTTATCCGAACCACGAACAGCGTCACGGCTTGGAAGTGGGTTTCCTTACGATGTTTTCCTTCACCGGAGTGTCAGGGGCCATTTAGAACAAATTCTAAAGTTATAAATATTGCTCTTCCAGTGGGTATCGAACCCGCACCTCCCGCTTGAGAGGCGTGCTCTTGCCCGCTCTGCCAATCTGACTTAATTTTAATTAAATAATTTAATGTGTTATACGAATCTTATAAAATTTACTATTTACCGTATTCTATATCATACTTATACGGTTTCATAACTTATTCACTTCCATCAGAAAGCCCTCTCCATATTATATGATTTTATAAAGCTACATAAAACTTTCATATTAAATAGTAATGTTTATATGACATAAGTGTCAGCCTCGGACGCGCAAGGGCCGCGCATCCGAATGAAATAAGGTTTGATAAAAAATCGTCAATAAATTATATAGAGCCCTTTTTGTATTTGTTGTGCGACGTGATTTGATAAGTTTTTTATATGAATATTTATGGAGGAGGTTTGATTTAGTTATTGGCGTTTATGAGCCGCGTGGGCATCAGTATTATGGGGTTTACATAGCTTTTATTTAGAAGCTTCGTAAGCGGGTGCTTTTATATAGGTATTATGTTAGTAGCTATGACTTGGTGTGTTTTGTCATCGTCATACAGTCACGCCTCATTTCCGGATTTTAGACGCTCCTGGAATACTACCGGCGTAATATCACTCGAGTGAGTGAAGATATTTCAGCCAATCGTGATGCGTTAACGCACTCGAGATCACTCGACACCGCCAGTCTGATTGGTTGAAATCGTGGCGATGTCTCTTCACTCGCTCATGTGATAATAGCGCGGTAGACCCCCACAGGCAGCTTCATCCACCGTCATACAACATTTCATACATGCGCCCCGATTACGGGGATTTTTTTAGAAGAAAAATTTAAAAGTGAATGGGTAAATATAATTTTTTTCTAAACGTAATTTAAATTTTTTTTCTTATTTATGTTACACACTCAGCATGGAGTGCCTGACGCCTACATACGCGTGACATTTATCTAAACTTGATGAATTGGACGCGTAGAAATTCCAGAAATATATTACAGGCATGTTCAAAAATAATTGCCAGCCATCGTTCGACGGTAGCCAGTGATCTGCCGTCTCAGTTTATTTTAATTTTGATGTTTCCTCCAAAAATTAATCACTCAGCGACGACCGTCCTATCTACTCTTTCCCTCGCTCTATAGCGCCAGGCGCGCATCATGCAGGATAAGCCTGGAGAGGAAGATAATTTGTCGAGTGGCAAACTGTGAACGCACTGATAAATCTATGGTGCAACAAGCTTTTTCTTATATTCTTCAGTGCTCATTGAATGTCGTTTATCTTAATGGATAAAGTAGAAAATCAGTAACTATACACGGTATTAAGTAAATAGGTAGGCAATACTTCCCGAATGGGGGGTGATTCTTTGCATGAAACTGAATAACTTTGTTCTATGACTTTTGCAACATAGGAAAAAACATAGTTTTTCTTTCATTCAATTTTTTAATACCTACTGTCAAAAGGTATGGAAAGATAAAATAAAAGATTTAAATGTGTTCACTACCAGATACAGAATCACCCTCATAGTCTGTTCAAAATCCGCTAACCGAAAGCTTAACACCGTGTATACGCAACAATGGACGGTAGTAGGAGACGGGTTTATATGTTCACTTTTAACTACAGAACGACTCCATCAAATCACATTGGATTTTCACAGACGTATTCTCTAACAAGTCTGGATGGCTATAGGAAATTTACCATCGCCGAAGTTCTTCAAGGGTGCAGCAGTGATCAGTCAGATACATATGTTGCGGGGTTGCCCCGTGGCGACGGGATGTAACCAACTGGGCTGCAAAATATGATATGTTTTTCTTTTTAATCGCAGGTAAGGAGGGTTCTAGTGTAACATAAACTGCACTCGGATTTGTCATAGTTTAACAGTTAGACAGTTCAATAATCACAACGATGAACTGGGCAATTAACATCGCTTTGTGTACATTATTCTTAACGTTAATGAATTCTACGGTTAATCATAAATACGTGTCATAATTTACTCTCTGGTAATTTACTTATTGTCTGAGCGAAGAGAAGCCTATTACTCGACTACTGTCGAAAAACTTTGAGTGTCTGGCTGTTTGTATTTTATGTCTGCCCTAACAAATACTCCTGAACGGTTCATTCGGTCGGGCTGGAATTTTGTAAGTTAATTATATATGTCAGTACCTCACCACACACAAATTTTACTATTCTTAGAAGAACTGGTAATAAACTTCTTTGGAATATTTTCAACTCCACTCTTCTTAACGGTTTAGACGATCGGGCTGAAATTTTGTTGGTTCTTTCTATATGTCAATAGCTCGCCTCGCACCATTTCTAATTCCTACAAGAATCGGCACGAAACTTTGATGGAAGTTTTTTGACCTGTTACGACAAGACAGGCGTACATTTTTAGGCATTTAACCTTGTTAAATTAAAGAAAAAAAGTAGGTACAATTTGTTCTTGAAAAATGCGTTTATTAATGACTCATGACAAAATGTATATGATATGCCAATTTGAGTAGCCCATTGTCCGCAACCACGCCGAGGCCAGCGACAGACCTAACTGTACTTATTTCAGAGAGAAAAGCGACCCGGACAAAGTTTCTCTGTAAGCGAAAATCTTAAGACTGAATAGTGCATTAAGATTTTAAGATACCACTCCGATGACAACATGTAATTATTACGTTGTATTTGAACATTTCTTTTTACTTTGTAGTTGTCGCTTCTGTCCCAAACTCTATAGTTCGTAATCACATTAATAAGTAATTACTTTAACTATATTTGTCAGATTCCCACCGCTCACTGTTAAGATCACTGAAAATTAAGATAGTTACCTACATACAAACATACCGTCCAGCCTCTTCCCCGGAGGGATAAGCAGAGATAATTGAGAGCATGTGACACGTTTATGCATACTTTGATTTTCCACTGTCATACATCGCTTTATACATACTCGTCGTTTACGGGTGCTGCGAACTTGCTCTTTCCATAAAAGGTTACCAACCATGACCATACCATGGACATACTATGACCAGCTGATCATAGTATCGCGTTAAACCGCGCTGTGTTTCCGGGTTAGCTGAGCCGCAGAGTCATGCCGTCGTGTCCGAGTCCGACGTCTTTGGTAATTCACAATATTGGTAATCCGCAAATATGCGCGAGTTGGCAGCAAGGACCCAATAGGTGAGACTGGACTAGGGCAGTCTCATTAAACGATTCAACTAAATAAAAGGTTGAATTTTGATATCCTTGAGCAAATACAAAATTACATAATTGATGGAAAACAAATTTCTATTAAAATACTTAAGTAGGAGTTAAATAAAAATGAAAAATAACTTTAATTTATTGCCAACGACTCTCGGAAAGACCTAAACTGAACTATAAAAGTACCCGAGTGGCAACCTTGAACAAAGGTAATTTCCAGTGTTACCACTTTAGGGTATTTTTTAGCGAAATCTGACGCTATGTCTTGTAAAAAATTTAACAAAATAACGTTTGCCTATTTTTTAATTCGTTTTCAATAACACTGCTTTTCCTTTAATATGAGGGGCTTCACATTTTTGTATAAAAATAACTCTTTTAATCTTTATTTTCAAACTGTCTTGGCGCTTTATTTAAATGAGAGACTGGCATCACAGTTGACTTCTTTATAACACTCCAATATAACTTGCAAATATGCTCGGATTAAAAAACTACAAGCACGGAAGAAAACAATACAGAACACACATGAGTTTATTGTTTCTTTGTATTGTATGCAGTAACTACAATAAATATGTACAATAAATACACGTGTCTTCTATATTGTTTTCTTATGTGATTGCTGCTTAATCATATGAGTAACGTTTGACTGATCGCGCTATTAGATGTCAATCCAATAAAAAATAAAAATATCTTAAAAAATTTATAATGCATAAAATTGCCTTAATAAAAATGTTCAGTTTAAAATTTGTCGTAGATATTATTACTTACCAACGTAATAATTGTTCTTATTTGTAGCAAAAGTTTATAATATGGAACACGAAATGTAATTATTAATTAGGAGGACTAAACGTATACTTTACTTACACCTTAGTGTACAAAATTTACGTATTTAGTCGAGTAGCCGGGCAGACTTCGTCTCGAGTCGCCCCCTTCGATCCGGGTTTGTAAGTGGCGGCTCTTTTTCGTTGTTTCTATCAATTAGGAGCGACACATCAAAGCGAGCTCGTCAGTGTGCGTTTTGATATACTGCTCTCTGTCGTGAAATAAGTATGATTTACGTTCAGTGTGAGCCGGTCCGCACTAAACTTGGACTCTTAGATATTAGTGTTATTGCAGATGAATGTTAAAAAGTTACCAATTTCTAAACAAACACTCATTGTAGGCTGCTAGTCTGTTACGGGATCTGACGGTAACGCATAATACCCCAGTAGCCGGAGCATTCAGGGTAGTATTAATTCATAGTAAATATTGTCTTTTTTCGTTCATTATATTGGATTCAGAGGGATCTTACACACATTTTCGTTGCCTTTTTTTAAATTAAATACATACATAAATATACATATCATTCACGCTAAATCCCGAGAATCGGGGTAAGCACAGCAATCGGTGTTGTGCTGCGAGAACTTCTGAGATTTACAGCACAACACCGACCACCACATTTCGCAAGATGTTCGGATAAGACATCAAGCAGCATGTAAGGCACGAACACC
>WYDE02081762.1:0-11880 GCA_009867175.2 Adela reaumurella
TCGTAATAAATTCGTAAAATCAAATCGTTTAGGTACTACATATAAGTTACACAAACGTCAGTCAGCCTGTGACGTCAGCGCCGGACCTATAAGCGAGGTACGGTTACCGTGCCTGTAGCCACAGCGTAATTTTTTTTTGCCTTTTTGTTTTTTTTTTGTGTTTGTATTTTTCATCTTAGGGGCCGAAGCTTCCACGGAACTACGATTCTGTAGATAAAATGACAAAGTATCGTATCGTATTTTTCTCTTGAGTGATAGATAATCAATCTTGGAGAATAATAGTTTATCTATGGTGAAAATAATTGTTTATCTATGGAGTCGAGCGAGTGAGCGCAACCGCGCAACCGCACCGCACGAGCAAGTCCGTTCCGTCCGCCCGTCACCACCCCTCGAACGAGTTCGTGTGTCGTCGCGCCATCTTGCCGCAGTGAGCGGTGTTTATCGGGTGGGGAGAGTCGTGAGTGAGTGCCAACATGTCGCTCGCCGGACAAACCATCAACGACCGGCTGCTGGCCGCGCGCCACAGCATCGCCGGCCAGGGGCTGGCGAAGAGCGTCTGCAAAGCAACCACCGAAGAAATGATCGCACCTAAGAAGAAACATCTCGATTGTAAGCCCTCCTTCACATCTTATCTTGCGCTATCGTTTTCCACGCTATCTCCTTCCTTTCCTCGTCTCAGGCATCTTCAAAAGCGGAATAATGTTCCGTTTGAATGAATGTAAATTTCAGTGAAAAATGTGGTCGATAACGTCGACACATTGCTACACATCGCTCCAAAACTCTGAGCAAAAACTTCCTTCAAAATCCCATCCTTTCTTATTTACTCATCCATTTCAGAAAACCTTCCAGTGAGGGTAGACCGAATGTTAGTTAGCCTATGATATCATAAAGATACAAGCTACCTACTATTACTTGAGGTCACGCAGGTAATGTTGAAACTTTTTATGTAATTACGATTGTAATAATGAATAGAATATGTTGCTGCAAAAGTTATGTCATGTGTAACAACTCGGTTTGGTAACAAAACCAGTTACCTAGGTTCTTCTTGGCTTGCAATAATATGGGTAAGACTGCCTGTCAATTTGACACATGGGTGGTTAACATTTTGGTGTATTAATGTTTGAGCGTCGCGGTGGCGATGTGTTACTAGCGTGCAAGAGATATATGGTTCGATCCTGTTTTACGGCAGACTTTTCATGTCTATGCAGTTTGTACCCGTCACTCCAGTGTAGGTCAAGCTAGAACAAGTGAATGAGTTTGTGTATCTTGGAAGTGTGTTCACGAGGGACAGAAAGTAAGATATTGATGTTGAAAGGCGAGTTATTAAAGGCAATAGTGTGAATTAACATACATAAACAGCGTCACACCTGTTTCCCAGTGGGGTAAGCAGAGAAATCGGATCTCCACGTGCCATAATCCTGGCACACCTCTGCCGCTTCTTGCACCCTCATAATGTCTTTAACCTTTAGTAGCTTTTGGTGTCAAACTCCAAATCGCCCTTGTTACTTCCGGGCAATGGGGCCTCCGCTCGTCACAGCGCGCTTTCTCACGATTTCTCGATTTCTCGCTAAATTAATAAGAAAAGTTATAGAGAGTGTTACCTTTTTGGAATCTGCAATTGCAAAATTTTAAGAGTATTTTGATATATATTCAGATGAAAAATGGCGGGAGTATCGAAGCGAGTTCCCGAAGTTTACATATATATAAATAACTCGAAAACAAGATCGTGAACCTAGTTTTTATTTTTATTTATAAATCTACATAAAATGACGTACACAACGATATATAAAATTATGTCCCCCTCCGTTGGTTATCCCGACGAAACAATCAATTCAAAACGGTCTAATATACCGGTATAAAGGATTAGACCTCAAAAAACAAGTCTAACATTTTTTTAAATTTTATTATTTTAAAGCAAATGTGTTGAAAATCAATTAAAAGGAGTTAGGTATACTAGGAAAATGTCCCCATAGTATTGGACGAGCCCTCAAAATTGTAATTTTAATTGTAATAAGGTACCAAACTTTATTCTTTGGACTTGGATCTTTTTTATTGTGATCAGTAAGCCAGCAGAGTAGCGGAAGTAGTGGCGGCATTTATTGGGGGGCGGGGGATACGTGTCTCTCTGGGTACATCCTTGCATATTACAGCTAGATCACCTACTAAAAACTTTAATTTGAAAGAGCTTTCATTATACTTGTGCATTTTGCATAAAAAAATCAGGGTTTAGGTGGTACGTTTCACCCGTCCGACTCGTCCATTCGTCCGTACGTACGTACCACCGCACTGAATGCTTAATATGTTGTCACTACCCCTCCGGGAAATAGGCCTACTATGTGTGATTTTTTGATTGATTGATTGATTCAACATAACATCAGCAAAGCAAAACACAAAGTCCTGACCTGTTGAGATCTGGCGAAAGGAACATTCATAAATGTGAATATTGTTCAACAGAATTACTGCAATCTGAATTCAGACCTGAATTGCCTTGATAAGCTGCTATTTGCAGACAATTGCTGAGATAAACAAAGTGATAAAATTACAGTTAAAAACCATTTCTACCGTTCAATTGAGGTCTGGACTAGCTAGCGGCCGCTCTATATTTCCTCAGAGCATATTACATTCCAGCTCGCTGCAAGCCCCTCGTCAGCTATGGCTAGGAAATTAGAAACACAAGTCCACAATAATAAACTAATAAATACAAATACTGGCTGGAACAGTTAATCACACTCCTGATCCAGTAAAAGCGAATAGCACAAAATACCCCAAGGTAAACAATGTCCAAAACTGAATCAGCAAATCTTCCACGGAGGCATTTTCTTTAACAAACCCATGTCCTCATCACTCGGTGAACTCTCATACTGAAAACAGTCACAACACAAAACTAAAAATGAAACATCAAAATTGTTATGCCAAAAATACCCAATTCTGCACAAACAAAAGTGATGTGATGATTATTGCCTGTTCTTTATCATTTTTTGTTCTGCGTCTTTTAATACAATATTCATTAAGCAAATTGCATGCTTAGCAAAAAAAAATCATAACTCTGTTTTGTTAGACAACCTATGTTGCTATAAAACTATCTCCTGCTGCTTACTCAAAACAAGATACAAACTTATACACAGATATATCTTACAAGGTTAAAGCAATTCACATTTCATTGAACTTTGCATTCATCTCCAACTCGAATACAATGTAAGACCTAACTTGACCTAGGCGGTCCGGCATCACATCATTTGATAAGTTAGGTGCCAAAGTTCTAATATTTTACTTAGTAGATAGGTACCTTAAAGAATTGACTCTGAGCTCATGTATGGAGAGAGCTTCGAAAGCGTCACTGGAGTCATCCTGCAAAATGTCCGTGCTCTGTATGATGCCTCCAGTGACACTTTTTGAGGTCGAGAGCGGTAGTGGTGGTTCTCCGCATCCTAATCATGACACACTAGCAGGGCTTCGTTCATTAAGACCAGGATAATTGACTGTTATTCTCAGTCTCATTTTTTCATCAGAGTTTAGAGTGGAACGTAATTGTCAAAACTAATTATGTTGGACTTACTGAACATGCTCCTGAAGAGGTTTGCCGCGAGCCCAAACGTTAGGCCTGCTGGAGAACTATACTACAGTGACCGCTTGCCAGTCCCAATCTCTATTCACTCAATCCTCTACTGCCGATGTGCCCGGATATGATCGGTGAAGCCATTGTAGGCTGAGTTGAAAGCATTCCTCTGCCTGTGCAGTACCTTACAACTGAATATCTCAACAAAATATTCCTTGAAGCTTCTTCTAGTTACTCCGAGAGTGGAACGGAGACCACAAATTACGCAAACAAGTAGCAGTTACAGCAAATGAAACAATCAATTGGGCCGAATGCACAGAACGGCATTGGGCCGTTCCAATGTAACTTCTAGGACACTTTACCCCAGAATTATATGTTTGATGAACGAACAGCCGAGACTGATGAGTTCATGTCTAAATTCACGGGGGCTATGTTATTTTTATTTGTTGTTACTTTAGTTTAGTGGTTTTTGGTTTTGTCGAGCTTGCTTTTAATTGAATTGGTGGTGGGTGCTCATATGACATCTTCAGGTAGTTTGTTCAACATTTCCACTGTTCTATTTGACAGGAAGTGCCTTCTCGGATTCGTTGAACTGGCATTGACATTCTCGAGCTATTAGACTAACATATATATATATATAATTAGACCAACTTTAGGTTATGACTACTTCATTCTAAAGGCGCGTATCGATTGCGCGCTCCAAGCTCTTAAAAATCTGCGCGAAAATGTGCCTGAATTAGTTATCCAGCAGGCATAAAGTTTTGTTTTGTCGTCCAGTTGAGTCCTCAAAAAACTACATAAGCACCTGTCGGTATGGCATTTGTTGCCCCCTTACATGCCAAATGCATAGAGACGTTACTGCGTGTATCACACATCTGGCGCAAATAGTATGCCACAACTTCCAGGAAAAAAAAAATTTTATATTATTATCCAACCCATGGTCTCCTGTACAGTGGACTGTTTGTGTCCGTAGGGGCTAAAACGCTTTGAACTTGGTTGCAAGGCTCAAATTAGTTCGGCGCAACATAGTGGGTTTATCGGTGACACGACACAGTGACATTTCAGATAATGTGTGATACCACAGGAAACAGTCTGTGCCCATATCAAGTTGCGAAGCATGCCTCCGCCATTGAGGAGGTTTTTATTGGAATTATTATGATTCAGTTTGTGCTTTTCTGAATGGTAGAACCGGAAAGGAAAAATTCAATGCTATATGACGCTATCATCTTGGGTATGGCAGAAGCGGCATGAAAGAATAGATGTAGTTGACATGCGTTCATAGAGAACGATGTGTGGTGTCTCTTGGAAAGATAAGAATAAATTAATAATAATAAAAATGTGAATTGAAAGAAGACATAGCGACAAGGATAGAGAAAGGTATTCTTAGATGGTTTGGACACATGGAGATTATGTATGGTGATAGAATGACCAAATGAACAAATATATGAAGCGAATGTCGAAGGAAGGATTCAAGGGGGCCGCCCTAGGTGAAAATAAAATGACCAAATAGGTAACCTTTTATGGAAGGGGCAAGTTCGTAGCACCCGTGACCGGCGTGCATGTATGAAGTGATGTGTGACGGTAGATGAAGCAAAGAATGTATGTCAGGAACATGTCAAATGGCGCTTAATTGTTTCTGCCTACCCCTCCGGGTATGAAGAGTGATGTAGTATGTATGTCCAATGCTGTATGTAGCTGTAACACTGACAACCTATGCAACTCTTAAACTATATAAAATGAATTTTTTTGATAAATTCTTTTACATTAAGATTAAATTAACGTGGCTAACTAAAAAAAAATATTTTTAATAAATGTTTTCCTGTCGTCATCTTTATTCGCATATATGTAATTTAAAAATAGCTTCTTTTGTAGTGATGCAGTTTTCACAATATTATTCAGTGTCGTCTTGCATGTGCACTTGTCATATTTAGTCACAATAGCAAAACAACAACTATGCACCGAGGTCCACGTTTGCCTCCGATCAGGTGGATGGCTTGCCACATGCACACCCTGCATAGAGCTGCGTCCATAGCTATAGACGGATTCATTAAAGATGATCATTCGAAGGAAGGCGGCGGCATAGGAATGTGACACTAGAACTGATAAAAACTCAAGAGAAGGGAACTGCACTTCGTCTTTGGGGGTTTTTTCCACACTTCGACGATCCATCGTCCTTTTTATGTGATACTCTACTGGTACTATGTCATCCTGCCGAGCTCTTTCACGAAGTGCAGTAGTCTTCTCGGGTTTCTCCACACCTTGTGAGACGTTCCCAAGTTGCCAAGGAACAATTATTGCCTCTGTTCTTCAACCTCTGAAAACACTAATATTACGTGGTTTGCAGTCTCCTCTTTCTTGCCCCATTGCTTAGCGGACTGTCACTGACACCTAGAGTGAAAACATGTTTGTTGTGTACAGTGCCCGGTTATCAATCCTGCCACCGTGCGCAATTCACACCTTTTCAGGCTTAACAAAGTTTTTGAGAAACGAATATCAGGTTCAGGTATTGCCTCTTTAGCCTGTTTACATATCTCTAGAACACTCCACCCGTCTTTGTGGGCCGCTCTGGTGCGGCTGCGTAGCCACGATAGTAGCTCCCTGAGGGGGATTGGTACGCACGGTTCAGGGCAGGGCCCACCGGTTTCTCGCTGGATATCTCTTCGCCAGTTCATCAGCCGCATCGTTGCCATAAGAGCTGCTATGCCCTTTAATCCATTGAAGGATTACCTTTTTGTGCTCTGTTCTAGTCCCAGATTGGCATCCAGCATTGGTAGAATAGTCCAGAATTAATCACGTCACTATTGAGTGCCTACAATACCACTGTGCTGTCCGACAGTATTCTGATGTTATAGTTGGTAATGTTGCGCCTTTGTACTGCTGTGGCCGCCTCGATAATACCTAGGTACACTGCCTGAAAAATAGAGTTATACCTCCCCAATGGTACATATTTGTTAATGCTCAGACCTAGGGAGAAAGCCCCAGCTCCCCTTCCGGTGGCTGTCTTTGACCCATCAGTGTAGATTCTCACTTCATTGATGCCTGAGTAATATTTGGGGCCCTCTGTTAATTCTACAGTGGAGCGCTTCCCAGAAATGTGCCTTTTGTGTATTATGTTGCAGACTGATGCTATAAGTTGATTCTCTCTAATGGCATCACACAGTATATTTGCATGTAGTCGTTCCTCCTCTACAGCCTGAGAACATTAATGCGTATTGCTGCCGCCGCCGCCTCCTCTTTTATGAAGAGGTCTAGGGGCGGGTGACATCATTGTCTCAATAGCAGCGGTTGGTGCAGTATGAATACACCCTGTTATCACCACACATGTTTTCCTTTGAAAGCGCTGTAGCAGTGCAATTACAGTTACAAAGTTGGTTCTTGTCCACCACACCATCGCACCATGGGTGACCATGGGGCGGATGACAGAAATATAGAGCCAATGGGCAATTTTGGGGTTTAATCCCATTATTTCCCTATCATTCTGCGGTATTGCCAAAAAGCAATGTTTGCTTTATGTATTTATTGGCTAAGCAAGTGTTTTATTTATTAATTTCAATTTGCTGTCAAGTATGACACCCAGGTCTTTAACTTCTGCTGAAAGGGTTAGCTGTTTGTTAAATAATTTAGGCAAATCAAGCTTGCCCAGTTTCCTTTGTTGGTGAACAGTGCTCAGTCTGTCTTGTTGGGATTGTCTCTTGACTGATGCTGTACACACCAATTTTCTACAATTTCAAAAGCTTGTCGCATTTCGTTGCACAGGATATTCTCAACTGCGCCCTGAATGATTTTACTAAGTCCTCAGCATAGCCTATTGTGAAGAATCCCTTCTCATTAATGCATTTGATTAGGTTGTCGGATACTAAATACCATAGGGACGGTGACTGCACCCCTCTCTGTGGGCAGCCTTTTTGATACTTACCACTAATTATGTCTTTTATGCTTAGCTGAATGATTCTGTTTCTCAGCATATTATGAATCCACCCACGGATTGCAGGGTTGACCCCGTGTCTTTCCAGGGCATCCCCAATGCTAGAGAATGTTGTCCTGTCGAAGGCACCTTCTATGTCAATAAATGTGACCATGACTAATGATTTCATGTTATGTATTTGCATATTCTGCCTTTGACACTACACAGTGAAGTGCCGTCTCTGTTGATTTACCAGTTGGGCATGCATGCTGATTTTGGTGAATTGGGTGATTTGGTAATATGTTATCCCTGATCTCCCTATCAATAAGAATTGATAGTGTTTTGAGCATAAATTTTAATGAGGTAAGGCTGATTGTTCTATATGATTTTGCCAAAATATAGTCCTCCCGGCCTGGTTTTGATGTAAACACGATTTTCGCCTCCCTCCATAGCCATGGTATATACCTGTGAGCCAAACAGGCCATGAATATATCTTGCAGGAGCGGACAGATTGACTGACTGGTCCATTGGAGTAGACCTGGAAATATGCCATCTACTCCTGGCGACTTGTATGGGAAGAAGCTACGTAAGGCTCTGACTACATTCTCATATGATACCATTCGCTTAACTGTGTCCCAGTCCATTGCGGAGGGATTCCGCTGGTATTCAAAGCAGCCCGTGTCTACATTGGTTATTATATTAGAAAGTGCAATGATTATGGACTGCGAGGCAGTGAACAAAAAAACACGTGATTTTGTTATGAAAAATTACGCTCGTCGTGTTCCTTATTTTTTTGGCATCACGTATTTATCGTTCTGGCACCTGGGAGCCGTTGCATTCAGAAATGGCAACACTTTAAAAAGTTTAAAAAATCTTAAACTTGTCTACTGCTTGTTGCTAGTGAGTGCGCCATCTGATCTTTTAAGAGAGCCTATTCCTCTATAAGGATCTTTGGAGGGAACTTTCTTTAGTCTGGTAACCTTGCTAGTCTGGTAACCTTGCTAGTCTGCTCAATTTCACTGCAGAAGTTTCTCCAGGTTTTTTATTTATGTTTACTAATTACCTTTTTGTATTCCGCCAGGGATTCTTTATAGAATTCCCAGTCCCCTTCGGCTGTTTGTGTTTTTGGCTCTATTTAAGAGTTTTTACCTTTTTGCGGAGCTATTCTAGCGATGGGCTCAACCAGTTCAGCTGTTGTTGCGCGCGTGCTTATGTTCTCTGAGCAAGCAAGATATGCAGTAGGTACACATTTGTTAGGTATGTGTTGAGTTTGTCAACCCATGTATCTATCTCACCAATTGGTTGGATGAGACCAGGCGTGTCTGCTCATCTGCTAGCTGCTTCTCGAAATCTTTTTTTAATAGTGTTTTGTTGGTCTGTTCAGTTATAATGTGTGGTGACATTAACGTCAAAATTTCTATAATACAAGGGGATTGCGGATGCTATAATGATGTTTATCAGATCCCTGGAAAAGAACATTGTTATGGCACCGCTAATAGGTACATAAAAACACGTTCTAGGGTTAGCACAGTTGATAAAATAGGGTCCCTTTTAGGTTACCTAGGCCACTGATTCTATCTTTCTATCGTTCTCCTAGATTTCTATCCTTGTGTAACCATGGTTCCTGGAGGAACGCTATTATATCAGAATGCGTCTCAAATGTTCTAACTAGTGAGGCCACAGCCGCTTGACCGTGTTAGAGATTAGCTTGCAAAAATTTTATTACCTTTGGAACCGGCTCTTCTAATTGAACTCCAGCAGACTTTCCTCATTAGTGACCTCCTTCCAACGCTCTTCTACCGTGTGACTCTTCTAATATGCAGGGCTTGGCTGGAGCCTGCGGTCACTCCGTCCATTTGGACAGAGGGGGGCTTCACCCTCTGTGGCTATATGCCCTTATCTGTAGCCTTCCCAAAGATTGCATCTGCAGGCACACCACCGGTCACTTGTTTGCGTTGTAGTGGAGGAGCCTCTTCCGGATCTACAGGAGGGTATGTCCTTACGAGTTTCCCCAATGGCGCAAAGAACATGAGGTAGTTAGTCCCAAGGCGATACTTGACCTTACGATCCTTGGGGAGAACTGCATTTAAGATTATGTCCTCCAGGACACCCAGTTTGAGGAAGAGTCCGCTCCTGTTCTCGTCCAACTCTCTTTTCTCATAGTTGTAAACAGCCCAGTTCTCCGCCTGGTAAGCCTGAGGATTAAAACCCCTGAGCGCCTGGCTGACTACGTCTATGTCATCCCCACATACTGGGATATGCAGACCACACTTTATCCTCTTAATGAGTTCGTCCGCCCTCTTCACCTTCAGCTTGCATCCTTCCCTTAATCCTTGTTCGAGCCCGTTCGGGCTCCATGTTCGAGACATAGCTCCGCAACCATTCCAACGTCTTCGCATTGCAACAGGAAGGTCTTCTCTGTCTCCATATAGAATGGCATACCATAGAACGAATTATCTCGTCGTCGTACATCGCAGTTGCTACTCTCTCACTGAGCTCACCAACCCAGAGTTTGACTAGAATGCTCCTTTCCCTGGTAAGATCTTCTGGTGGCTCGCTCATATTGGCCATGTTGAACTCTGACTTGGCCGCATTTGCATTGCTCACCTTGTTCTTCGAGTCTTTGCACGGTCTTTTAGGGTTCCCTCTGGGGGAGATCTCCTCAGCCGACCTTTGTCGCTTTGACCGCGGCTTGTGTCTACCAGCTCGTATTTTCTTCTTTTGTCCTTTTTGGGACCCTGCGCCTGTTTTGTATCCTCCGTCTTAGATTAAGAGCCTTGCGCCTCCTTCTGCGTGCGCTCTCCTCACGGAATTAGTTACGTCTCTCCTTGAATTTGCACCTGCTGGAAGATTGGTGCTCGTTCTGTTGTCCAGACGCACCATCTTCCTGTCCTTTTTCCTCCTGGTGCTTTTTCCGATTCTTGACCGTCTGCCAGGATGTTGCTCCTTTGGAGGATTCATGGCATCCTTCAGTTCATCTAGATCAAAAGCATTTGTATTATCCGGGCCCAAAGACCCGCCGGCCATAGAATTAGCCAAGCCTGATTGCTCATAGAGACCAAAGCCTCTGCTCGGCAACCCAATACACCATCCATACAAAAACTTTAATTTTGTCATCCTGTATTCCCACGCTCCACGGAGCCTGGAGATGTCCTAAGACACCAGGATTTACAGAAAGATATAGTCAGGCAGGAAGGGTTGAGAGACGCGCCAGACACGATAACCCCCAAACTACCCAAGTTTGTTCTCCAGTTGGATTTTGGAATATCTATCGACTAAATACCACACCTGACGGGTAGCCTTTAGACCAAGACCATATCTCTACAGTATACCACATTCACGGAGGCGCGCGCCCTTGACCGTAGTTGCGGTGTCCGAGCCCCCACACTTCACCTAGCGTACAGAACTGCCATCCACGGAGCAAGGATGGGGGTAAGTACCAAATTTTACCAGGTCCGCAGCAGATAGTATTACCCATTCCCTGTCTGCTTCTAACCCTTAACACCTCGTCAGTGCTATGATAAGCGATGTTGGATTGTCTGGGCCTAAGGGAGGTATTGTTTAGCCAATTTGCTAGTGAGATGAAGTATTACTTTTTGAAGTCACTAGCATTTGCCTTAGGAAACACCAGCCCGCGCCTTCCCGCTGTAGGAACCAGTGTCCTCGCTTGAATGGATGGCCGTAATCGCATACGATGAATATGGCATTGCCGTGCATATACTATGCCTATCACTGCACCGATAGATGCGACTAGCTGCTCCGACTACAATGGACAACCGTTGAGCACACGTGGAGATAGATCCCCTGTTGCACCCCCTGTACTGAAGTTCTTTGAACCCACTTGACCAGCTGTTGTTTTCACAATATTGAGGGGCGGATGACTAAGGAACTTGGAAGTATTTAAAAACCTCTTATCACTTACTTTTAAGATAACAACTACCTTATATGGCAAAATGTTTGTTTTACATGTACACAATGTGTATGCCTAAAAATGAATAGGTACCTGAGATAAAATACTTTTACTACAGAAATATCCAAAGTCAACATAGATATATCTTTAAAATTGTAGTGAAGAATAAAATGTGTAAGAGGAGAATGTGTATTGAAAGAAGACATAACGACAAGGATAGAGAAAGGTATGTTTGGATGGTTTGGACACATGGAGAGAATGGATGGTGAGAGAATGAACTAACAAATGTATGAATCGAATGTTGAAGGAATGGTCGAATGGGGCAGCCTTAGGCGAACATACCATGACCAAATCTCTTCACAATGTTTTCCTTCACAGTGTTGTAATTTTACACACAAATTAAACTATCCCCATATTAGGTTTCAAACTCACAACGTCTCCATTAAGAGTTGTGCACTCATAAACCAGACTAAGGCGCAAATCCTCATATCTTACCTGTGTTGTGGGCAC
>WYDE02081873.1:0-11875 GCA_009867175.2 Adela reaumurella
GCAATCGCTTACAGTGGCTCAATATCCGCTTTCGCAGGAATACACATGTTCTCACACTTCTCTACTGCACACTGTTGTATCCTAATGCTCCGAAATACTTGAGTGGTCGGTTTGCCTTCCTTGGCTCCCATGGTCTGCCGCTTAGGTCATCAGACACTGCGTACTAACGATCCCATCCCACTGTAGTACTTCTTATGGTAATTCCTTTACAGTTCATGCAGCTCACTTGTGGAATAAACTACCTGTCGATCTTCAGCTTTGGCCTTCTATCAACATTTTAAAAATCCATTTAAAAAATTACTTTCTGTCTTGGCAACTTGATACAATTTGAGTCTAAGCTTATATTCAGATGTATTATTTAGTTTTTATTTCACGTTAATTAATTTTTTTTCTTTCTTTTCATATGTAGTATAAATAACGGTCTTTGTTGTGTATAAGTAGTTTCTTACAGGTATGTATTATTTATAAATATGTAATAAATATTATTTTTATTGTATATGTGTATGTATTGTATATAAGTATGTATATTTACTGTATGTAGTTTATGCTGTCACAATGCCCCAGGTACGGCAGAATAAACTGACTCCGGCTTTAGGTGCTGCCTATTACCCACAATTTACGTTTGTATCTGTGAGTGTAATAAATATATATGTAAATAAAAATAAATAAATGTTTTTCTCTTCAAAACTGCTTGTAGTTTATCCCGTTCGCCGAGCGTATAAACTCGATCGACATCCGCCATGCCGCACTCTACCATGTGGAACACGTCAACACGGAACAACCGGGTGCAGACGAGACGCACTTCGCGATCGCGCTGCGCAAGTGGCACGTTCTCAACCTGACAGATAACTTCAGACACTTCCGGAAGGAGGTAGCGGGCGTGGTGAGCCTGGCTCAGCTGGTGCACAGGAAGGAGCATGTGCTAGATACCCTGGAGAAATTTCTGATGCTCAGAGACCCACTGTGCTTGCAGGCATTGCTAGAGTAAGTATTGTAGCTACCGTACCACAGCTTATTTTTACACTTATTTCTCATAATTTTTTTTTATGGAAACTGACACAGATGGCTACATCATCTAATGCACCAGTTCTTCTGGTACCAGTGATGTTAGCCTAAACACCTTGGTGAGTTATGTAGGTGGTGCAATGTTAGCACTTATAATATGTATAGAGTAGACCGACTAGGCCTCTGCCGATATCCGGCTAGTCTGTTTACTAGAATTGTGTCATGAATTTTTCTGTGGCAGATTCCCTAGCTCCGGGATGGGGAAAATACGGCCCGAGGGCCAATACCGGCCCGCGATCTTTTCAAATCAGCCCCGGTTAATACAAGCGGAAGTATTAAATGCGACCTGGTATACTAATAATTGGAGTGCAGTGATTTTTTTTTATTGATAGCGCGACATATAGCGCCAAGACGCCTAGAAGGTGCCTCAACAACGCCCATGGACATTCGGTCGTATGCGGGGTTTGCAAACACCATTCCGGTCTGACAGATGCCTATTCAGGCCATTCTTGAGGGACCCTACACTTACTTGGAGGGAAATATATGAGCCGGGAGAGCATTCCAGAGTTTACTGGTTCTGTATCTGTAATCCCTGCCCAGTACGCATAGTGCGGAGGTGGAAAAGGGATGGCCGGAACGCGTTAAACAGCTCCTCCAAGCACCGCTCATGGAATATAAGTGATAGACCATACTTGCTTCCGTTACAATAATTGTGCTTCCCTTCGCATTTGGTTTATTTCTTCAAGATTTACATTAACATTTGCGGGCTTACTTCGCTCGCTCAATGACTTGTCCCACTAATATTATAAATGTGAAAGTTTGTGAGGATGGATGTGTGGATCTTTATTACTCTTTCACGTAAAAACTATTGAACGGATTGTGATGAAACTTTACAGCATTACAGCTTATACATCAGAATAACATATAGGCTATAATTTATAAATAAATTCAAAAAATTTACTAAGTTATAACGATAAGTGTCTAGTAAGTCGGAAAAATTCTCTGATCTGAGAGCTAACTCGGCGTACGCTGCATAAACCGTTAGAGTTACATGAAAATAATGTACAGTGGGATTGTTTCTCTTAAAAATATCTAAAAAAAAGTTTGCGGCAGTTAACATATTTTATGGGATGTTTTCTTCACCGTTGCCTTTTCTCTACGCTAACTCTTCCCTCAACTTCTTTAGTCTATCTCTTTGTTGAGGTGTTAGGCCTGACTTGGCCGACACTGAAGTGGGCAATTTCGCCTTGTTCTTAAGAATATAACTGCTTCACGCTTACTTGCCATGACGAGCTTGAGTGGTCGTCGTGCTATTTTGTTTTTTTTTTATTGTAACTGACACGGGTGGCTACATCAGCTAATAAACCAGTTTTGTGGTACCAGTGATGTCAGCCTAAACAGATTGGTGACATATGTAGGTGGGTGCCATATCAGCGCTTCCCTCAATTGCAGCCGGTTACACTGAACTGGACGGAAAACACGAACTATGTTTCATAGCCGCTTCGACCGACCTTCATTCAGTGATGTGGTACCAACCCGGGCGGGTTTAACCCTACCACCATGTAAGGAGTGGGAAGGGACCTACAGTTTAACGTGGAATCCGAACCACGTCCAGCGTCTACTGTCAAGCGGTCACCCATCCAAGTCCTCACCGCGCCCAGCATTACTTAACTTCGGTAATCGAATACTGAATATCGTAACACTGAGCCAACGATGCTGATGTGTGATGTGCAGCCCGGTTTTGGCGTACCAAAGCGAATGAGGATGCGTGGGCGCGATGGCAGCGGCGTGACGCAAACACTTTCTCCACGGTGTTCACATCCGCCTGCTTCCTTTGCTCTGGGTTCTCCGCAGTTGATTCCTCAATTCCATACAGTGCGTAACTCCGTGGCGGCGAGCCCACTCCATTTAATGTAAATTTAACGTTTTCATCCATGGCATGATATTTTTGGGTTCTTCTCATCGGGCTTCAGGATGGTTTTGCCGCATTTCAGACAGAAGGCTATGGTGTTTGGAGAATTAGTTTATTAGAGCTAGTTAAATTTAAAATATTGTAATTTTAAATTTGGTTTTATATGAAATGAGGGTGCTTCAAAGTTACTTTCACTGATTTCAGTATGAGATATTTTTGTTTTGCTTTTTCTATTTTTAATCTTCGTCTGATTGTAAAGATAACACTTCCACTATAGTTTCGATTCACTGGATTTACAACAAGAGCACTTTTGTCACTGTTATCCCTTTTATCATAATTTGTTGAGTTTGATGTGAGAAAAAGTGCACTCGATTTTTTGACAGATTCCTAACCTCCCGATTTATATCCCGATCCTTTGTCTGCCTAGTGACTACATCACACACGTCTTATGCAAGCGGTCATGGGTTTGAACCCTACTAATTAGCTACAAAGTTATCCCCGCTTTTAAAATCTCAGTATAATCCTTGTGTAATATACCTATCCAGGGTATACTGAGGAAACTTATATACTAATAAAGCGAATGTGTGTTGGTCTATAAAGATTGACTGAAAGTACAGTAAAACCCACTACATACTATTCTCAAAGGGTTGGGCGCAAAAATCGTCTTAATCGGGAAATTGTCTTAGATGGGAAGAGTAATAAAATATGCTATTCTGTATCTAACAGCAAGTGCAATATGTGTATAGTGTATGGTGTTTGTCTACTGATATGGAAAACCTTACAACTAACCTGTTTAAATGTTAGTGTCACATGTGAGGACACCGGAAATTACTGTGTTTTATTTAAATTTAGTCAGTAATGTATAACATTTTATAAAACAATTTTTCCATATGTTTGCAAAAAGTCATGTGACCGCAAACGACCCATGACGTCACCTGTCAAATTTATGTTCATTTTAGTGTTGCTTCATTGTAATGTGTAGTGTCATGCCGGCATGTCATTCGCAACCGCCGCTAAAAACCGAATGTCCATGGGCGTTGTTAAAAAAAGTGTTGTTTTTATCACTAAGTGAGAGTCCTTGGCACTTAATCTTGAACATCATCTGCCGCGGTTGATGATATGAAATCACAGAACAACAGAATATGGGTGTGCAGCACCCCAATGTGTAATACAAAATCTTAGTACAGCCCGGTGATCAGGTCCTCATTAGGCCTATAATAATACTGATAGGTGTATAGGGTCTTATCCCCTTAGGGATCACCTATACTTGCAGAAAGGCAACCCATAGGATTGCCAAATTCCCATCACCAATTAATAATAATCTCACCTACTTCCAGAATACTTGTATCTGTGGCAAAAGATCTGCGTGATGACTTCTACCCGAACTTTGGGCGTTTCCTTGACATTCTCATCAAACTCCTAAGCACGAAGGATGCAGAACAGCTGGAGTGGACCCTCGTCTGCCTCGCCTTCCTGTTCAAAGTCCTGCGTTCCTACCTCAAGAAGGATATCTCAGTGGTTCTGAAGAGAATCATTCCGTTACTAAGCGATGCCCAGCCGCAATACATAAATAACTTTGCAGCTGAGAGTTTCGCATTTGTGGCGAGAGATGTCAGGGATAAGAATAAGTTTCTTTTGCTGATGCTCAACTATTTGAAGGCTCAAGATGATGTAAGTATTTTTGCTCTAAATATTACATAACAAAATGTTTCCAAATATTAAGTCAGTACAATTTATATTGTGGGTATTACTATGTTATTTTTGCAGGCTGTGAGAGGATGTGGTCATCTTGTTTTCGAGATTCTAAAAGGCGTGAGTGGCAAGTTCCATAGTTGTGCAGAAAGCTTCCTTCCCACTTTGCTAGAATGCTTCAAAACAAACCCAGAACACCAGGATGTACTATTCCAAGTTCTCACACAAGCAGTATCCGACATGTTACAGATGACAGGTCATAAAGAGAGTGATGTCTTTTGGAATAGTATTATAAAAAGTACTGAAAATGTTTTAACAGAAAAACTCAATGATCGTACATTGGAATACATTCTAAGACTAGCCGGGCAAGCTCTCGAGTACTACAGAGGAAAATTCTTGCAAAAACCAGTGCCATTTGTTTTGCTACTTATTAAAGTTTTGAGCTACGATCTTGTCGAGAATGTAGTACGAGTTTGCTCTCAGATAGGAGCATTACTGCTTCTGTCACCAAATGTTTCCTTGACGCAAGAACATGCCAGCATTATAGTTAAAATGCTGCTCCCAGTGCCCTACCCACAAATACTACTCGAATTTGTGGAGAATGTTGTCGGCTATTCACAGTTTGACATGCTGGTGTTTCCGCAGTTTCTCAGTTTTGTAACTCGCGGAGATTTCGATGATGATGCAATGAAAACAGTGGCTAAAGTCAGCCTCACAAAATCTCCGTTGGCTATAAATGGCATAAAGCTTTTTGAATGGACAAAGTATCCAATAGACTTCGGAAAAAGTCTTATAAGGTTCAACGAAAAGATCAAAGAAATTTTAAATGTTGACAATGTTGCTGACATAATAAAAAAACCAGAACAAGCCCTTTATGCACTAATATACCTGCCACATGTAAGAAATCTTGATGTAGATCAAAACATTGAATTATTGAACCAGCTCATATCAAAATTGTTCAAAATACTATCAGAGTATGCAATAGAAAGTACATCAGAAAAAGATCAACAGAAAGATATGCCAAAATCATCAAGAAGCATAATATTCTTACTGGGATATGCTATTGAGTGTTCCATTCATATATCAAGTTGTAAGAACTTAACAAAAATTTGTAATATCGACACTGTACTGTCAGTGTTACTACCATATGCGTCGGATCCTCAATATCTGTGTGCCTTGCAAGTGCTGGATCTATACCTGACTGCCTATGAACATGATGCTGGAATGACATTTCCCATTCTGAGTCTTGTCGATTCTTACCTGAGCCAGAATACTCACTCTCCTTATCATGAAGTAAGTTTTTAATTTTACCAATATTTTAAATGACTTTTTTTTTGTTTTACATAAAATATACATAACTGGCATGGGTGGCTGTGTCCAAAAATTCAAAAGAAGATCAGACACAGCCAATAGCACCACTCCTCGTGAAACCATGCTCACAAAGTTGAAAGCAGAATCCCTGAATTTTCTCAATAGTTCCACGTAAAAAAAAAAAAAACTTTCATGGAAAATAAAAGGTCTTCTCCAATTCCTTCAAAGGTACGAATTCGACGAAACGATTCATTTCGATGTTGAGTATTATTTGAGTTGAGTATCGCTGTTATTTATACAATTTGCAAAAGCAAAATTTTGAACATGATTTTTTTTCAGATTCGTCTCTTAACAACACATATCTATAAACTGTTTGAGAAGGTAGAAGAATTGAACCTCTCAACCAAGGTTGGCCCCAATGTTGAGACATTCCAAGTGTTTTCTTTGTGCTACTCCGTAGAGTCAATATCGCCTTCAGTACAAGAATACCGAAGCCAAATCAACATGCTTCAGAGAATAGCGTTTGATTCAATGCAACAATCACTGACAAAGGACACAGACTTCAAATACTATGCACTCAACTATTTGTTGGGAGTATTGTACAACAACTTTAAACTTCTCTGGGAACCAGTTATAGAGTTCATATCGGGGTACGCCAATGGACTTAGTGTTGAAGAATTTTGGCAAGTATTCATAAAAATTCTTGAGCACTCTTTTGATGATGTCAAGAGAAAAGAGAATAACTTTAACTTCACAGATGAATTGGAAACGGAATACACTTTAGTCAAAGATCTGTACGGAGTGTACAATAATATAAACCAAAGACCAGACATTGGAAACTACCGAAATCTTTTGCTACAAGCCATGGGGAGTTTCATTCAAGTGTGCGAAAACAAGAACCGTGATGTCGCTGCTATTTTCCTGAAGTTTGTAGAGGATGAGTATCGCAATAATGAAGTAAATCGCAAAGCAAATGCTCTACGCACTGATGTTCAAGTGCATGAAGCCGTAACTCAAGTAAAAACAATTGAGGAAGAACATGAAGAAAATTTAGATCTTTCCTTACTTCCAAACGATAATACAGTCTCTGGCAAAGTTACCTTCAAGACACTGCTAAATGTCATGCAAGTTCTATCCAAGTTCAAAAATCCACGAGCACTTTACAAGGAATCGGAGTTTTGGGAGCTGTACATGGAGTTTCTGTGTCACAAAAATGCAGCTCTGCAGAAGTATGCACTCGACTGTGTACTCAATTACAAGAACAAACATGTCACACCATATAAGGATAATCTTCACAACTTGGTAGATGATAAAAAATTCAAGGATGAATTGATTGCTTTCAAAATCACAAAGGACTCTGAAAGCATTCGCTCGGAAGATCGTGCAGATGTGATGCCTTTAGTGCTAAGAATTCTGTATGGAAAAATGGTATCGAGGCTCGGTGTAGACAAAAAGAGTGGTGGGCAAGTGAAGAGATCTCTCATAATGAGAAATTTAGCAGGTTGTACAGAAGAAGAACTAACCCAATTCATAGAGATGGCTTTTATATACTTCAAACCTTACTTTTTAATGGAACCAACGGAAATTTATTCCGACATTGTTCAAAATCTCAATCTAAAATCTATCGTAAGTCCCAGCAAATTGCATAGTACATTAAACCTGATAGAAGTTGTTAGGGAATACTTCGGGGGCTACTTAGGAGAAAAATCCCTGCCGAAGATGTTCAAGGTGTTCTATGCTGTATGCTCAAATATAGCAGCTGTACTGGCCCGCACTGAAGAAATTCATCTGGGGTATGCCAAAGTTATGAAAAACTTGAGGGTGATCGCATTGACCATAACGAGAAAACTATTTGATCAATTTGATAAGTATGATTGGTCAAAGGATGAACTTTTTGTCATTTTCGAGTGTATGGTGTGGCCACTGCTGCCCAAGCTTGCAATCGAAGGAGTCCATAGTCCTACAGCACTGCTCAAGCTGTTCAGCTGTTGGAGTATGAATGCTCGATACTTCATTATACTTGTCACTTGTCACGAAACGGACCCAATGCTAACACCTTTGTCACATATCTTCAAGCTGCTACTGGGCGCTAAAACAAACATTGGTGTTGTAAATGCTATAATGGAAATTATAGAGAATTTATTGACTTTGCAAGAGAGTGAAGACACCCTGGAATCCCCTCAGCCTCCTGCGCTTGAGAGTTTCAATACAATCACATTAACTAATGAAGTCTCCCATATTGACAATCTCAATTACGGCAGCAAAATCTTGATCCCACACATCCAAAGCATACTGGAAATTATGAAACGAAGAGTTTCAAACGTAAGCAAAACAAAGACAGTAAACAAACGTGATCTCCTCATCCTTTCAAGAGTCACTGAACTTGTGTCCGGGCCGAAGATCAGTGAAGAACTACTTGAAATACTTTTGCCGATATTACTGCAAAAGATATGCGCCAACATGGCTGAGGAAAATATGGAGCACGCCATCTCAACCATTCTCAATTTGCTCGAGAGAAGCAGCAGTCCTCAAGTGTATGTCAAGAACTTAGCAATTCTATTCAATAAGGTGTCTCCAGTAGGTGTGCGGAAGCTTCTGTGCAAGATGCTGACATCTATAGCAGAAAAGGTGTCGTGCGATTCTGAGTCAGCGAAACAGGCAGCGCGTGTAATGTATGAACTCAACGCTTACAGCCCGAAGTGGATTGAGCAACCAGACTTTGATCGACGACTTGACGCATACAAGCTCATCTATGAACTCGCAAATGAAGACAAAATAGACATTGATCTAGCTGTTCTAATCGTTAATAACTGTTTCTATTCAATCAAAGCAGAGAAAGACATTTCTTTACGAGACAGTGCAGGATTATGTCTAAAAAAAATTCTCCCAAAGCTACTGTTGAAATATAAATCTAGTAAAGACGGATCAGTTCTTGTGCGGGATACTGTGCTATCTCTTATTTCATCGGGAATAAAGGATAAGAACGAAACTCCAAGAATGGCTGCTATAGAAATACTGGGTGTATTAGTACGAGAATGTCCTGCCGCCGATGTTGTGTTTTCTGACTTAGCTCCACTTGCTTGTGAGGAAGATCGAGAGGTGGACTTCTTCGACAACATGATACATTTGCAAATGCACAGAAGAGTCAGAGCGCTGCTCAAGTTTGCCAAAGTTTCTAAAAAGATGGTCAAGTGTCCTACACCACGAACCCTTACAAATTATATACTTCCTTTGGCAACTATGCATCTGTGTGATGACAAATTCACAGATAAAAATACTCTCATCGATGCTTGCATCGAAGTAGTCTGTTGCTGCGCTCGTCTGCTACCCTGGTACCACTATGAGGTCATTCTAAAGCACTACCTCAACAAAATGCGGCATTCAACTGAATATCAAAAACAACTAACGAGAATCTTAGTCGGAATACTTGATGCTTTCCACTTTGATTTGTCAAAAGCAGGCGAAGTTGTGATACCAAAAGCCCTTCTTGCTAATATGGAAGAAAACAAAAGCATAACTATAACATCGACCATGGATGTGGATGAAGAAAAGCCAGTTCTTGTCACTAATGGTGATAATGTACAAGATGATCAGGAGAAACTGGAAGAAGAGTTGAATGCAGCCGACCAAACTGAAGAACCTACAGAGGAACCACCTATAAAGGAAACTCTATCAATACCGGCTTATGAGAGGGTGTCACACATATCACCATCTGTCGCAAAACGAGTGATAAAGTCATTGACTGCTGGTCTACTGCCTCAGTTGAATCGGTAAGACATTTATCAATCACATTCTCTAAATATTTTTTTGCATTCATAAATGGGCCCAATTAAGGGCCTTTATCCAAAGTCGAATCCAGATGTATTATTCTGAAATGTATTTAGTGTTTCTATTTTACTACTTGCATATTCAGTTTTGATAAAAAAAAAAGTGATTGATGGATATTTAATAATTTCAGAGCTATAAGTAAAATGTCTGACCACGAGGAAGGCCACAAGCTGAACCGACAACGCAGCAATCGCAGCATCGAGAGACAGGAGCAGGACGTGCTTAGAGTTCCGCTTGCTCTGGCCATCGTCAAGCTGCTGCAGCGGCTGCCGGGGAACATACTCAAAGTCAACTTACCTGGGTATCAATTTTGTTTGGTCTAAATGTCTAAAAAATAAATAATCTTGTCTTGTTTTATACTGGCGTGAGAAATATGAAATTATACATTTTACAGCTTTTTGGAGCTTTAAACCTAGAATGAGAAAAGAGTATTTATCATCGTGCCTAAGATACATCCAACATACATTGTAAATACATTGAATTTCCAACATAATATTACGAATTGCAACCGTACCATTACTTTTCTTACAGAATAATAATAAAGTTGTGCTCCTTCTTAAAATCTCCTCTGAAGCAAGTGAGAATCGCAGCCCGAGACATTGTAAAGAAGATAATGGTGACTGTCGGCACATCTCACCTGGGAGTTTTCTTGGAACACCTGACACTTCTGCTCACTCGGGGTTTCCAGGTCCACGTTCTAGTGGCGACGATTCACACTGTACTAGATGCCCTTAAATCACAATTCACCGATAGAGAAATCGACACAAACTTGAAATTTATCCTCGACGTGTGCATTAATGACCTGTTTGGACAACTTTCTGAAGAAAAAGAGGTCGACAAACTTGGATATAAGACACCAGAAGCAAAACCGAGTAAGAAAAGCTTCGTCACATTGTCTATAGTTGCGCAAAACCTTCACCGAGACAGCTTAGTAAAACTTCTTCTACCATTAAAGGAAATCCTCCAAAAGTCGCATTCAAAAAAGGTCATAGTGAAAGTCCAAGAAGCATTGACGCATATAACGACTGGATTCGTTATCAACAAATTTGTGAGCCCCGAATCTCTGTTTGTATTTCTATATGACGTGGCCCACGAATGTATACCAGAACTAGTAATAACTGCTCCTAAGCGCGAAATGACTGAAAAACAAAGAGAGATGATACTGAGGGCTAAGCCCGATTGCTTCCTTCTGTCCGAGACTCCGAGACGTAGTCGAGAAGCGATCGTGAAGAAAGTCAGGACCTCTGCCAATGCGAACGCCCACGTATTAGTCGACTTCAGTTTGAATTTGCTCTATGTCCTTCTAAAGAGGGATAAAGTATCAAAAGTTGACTATGCCACCTTCGTCGACCCGATGATCCCTCTGATACTTGACTCTTTGAAGAGCGACCACGTTAGAGTGACGACGGTGGCACTTAAATGTCTATCTACCCTATGGAATATGAAATTAACCACCCCTCAACTTGAAGCGTCTGTGAAAGATATCACGGCCTGTATATTCTCAATTCTACACAAGTATGCCACGTTTGGGATCAACAAGCAAGATGACAACTTCTTTTTGGTGAAGAATGCATTCAAGGTAAATTATTTTTTAAACGTTTTGTTTACTATCTGTTTACTATGTTGCTATCTGAGTTCACAGCCATTTCAGTTATCAAAATAGCCAACTGTGTTATTAAAAAAAAATTCTTTGAGTCGGTCTGAAAACGAACCGAGTTATAACCAATTTCATGTCGAGGGAGGTTAGGCGCTGGGGACAAATAATCATTGATGGCGAAACAATCTAACAAGTGGAGGAGTATGTTAACCTCAGCCAAATACTTTGGTACAAGGGCTACACAAGGAGGTAGAAAGACGCATTCAACTGGTTTGGGCTGCCTTCGGAAAACTAAAATTCGTCCTAAAATCTCCCTGTTTTGACGTACGGATTTGAAACCTGGGCTGTAACGGCCGTCATAGCCCAAAAGCTCCGTGTCGCTCAGCGAGCATGCTGGGAATATTGCTACGAGACAAGGTGCGAAACAAAGAAATTCGCCTACGCACCAAAGTAGTAGTTCTTTAGTTCTTTATTCAGCATTCTTATGGTAGTACACTACACTTGAATTTGTCAAAATATTACATTTTACA
>WYDE02082094.1:0-17932 GCA_009867175.2 Adela reaumurella
TTAGGGTAGCGGTAAGAGGAATCGGGGCTTGGCGGCGAGGGGTGATTTACCGCGAGCGGAGCCGCGGGCAAAAGCTATACTTATATAAAAGTCTTATTATATAAGTATGTATAGGTATATATCAATATAACTATACCTCTTCTTTTTCTTCTTTTGCAGCCATTTTATTCGCCCCACTGCTGGGCACAGGCCTCTCTCATTTCAATGATATGAGTGGATTTTAGTCATACACTTCCACGATGACCAACCGGCTTGAAGTGAGTTTCCTCACGGTGTTCTCCTTCACCGGAGTGTCAGCAGCCATTTTAGCACAAATTATATTGTGCTTCCAGTGGGGACTATACCTAAATTTATAAAAAGGTATAAACAAAAAAAATGTGTACATTGAATACATTCGGAAAAATCCTACCAAGGCGACGTAAAATAAGTAACTGTACAGGGTAAAATTTAAAAAAAAAATTGGTAGGTCTATTTGGTTGAACCCGCATCACGCAAACACCACTGAACAGATTTTGACGAAACTTTGCGATGTAACAGAGTAAATCACAGAATATCGTAATAAATACAAAAAACTTAAACTTACTTCAGAGGAGATCCCCGGTAATCGGAAGGTGGAGTGAGATTTCTGGTGAGGCGAAGTCTCGTGAGCCGCATCATCGAAATCAGCAGTGTGTCGGACAGAGTGGCCTACCAGAGCCCAAGCAAACCAGCGAACTCGGATAGACGTGCGCCGCTCACCAGAGGCAGATACAAAGGATCCCCGGAGTTCACTGTCTAGGAGTAAGGGCTACCTTGAAGGGACTTAAGAGGCACAAGGCTTCAGGTGAGGACGGGATAACCGCCAAGCTCCTCAAAGCTGGAAGACGGCCCCTCCGTGGGAACTGCACAGCTTATTCAATGCAGTCCTAGAAAATGGTGACGTCCCCGCTGCGTGGCGCAATAGCGTCGTTGTTCTGTTCCACAAGAAAGGAGATAAGACGAAGTTGAAAACTATCCGTCTCTCTCTTTTTTAAGGCAAGTGTACAAAGTATTTTCGAGATTGGTCACGAGTCGACTGATGCAGAGGTTGAATCAGTACCAACCACAGGAACTAGCTGGGTTCAGGAAGGGATTCGGAACCTTCGAACACATCCTGACTAAGTATAAGACAGGTGATCCAAAAGTGTTATGAGTACAACAAGCCGATATTCCTGGTCCTTGTCGACTAAGTGAAAGCATTTGACTCAGTTGAAAAATGGACTGTCGAAACCCTCCTTAGATGCAGAGTCGACAGATACTTGAGGTACTATTGTATCGATTTGTATCGACTCTGGTAAACTTGTATCGACCGGCGACGATGACTGTCAGGCTTCCTCGATAACACCTGTACCATCCCTTTCTGAAAAGGAGTGAGAAAAAGGGATATCATCTCACCCAAGCTCTTTACAAGTGCACTATGAAGACCTGTTCAAGATGCACGAGTGGGAGAAGTTGGAGAGTACATAATACATACATAGCGTCACGCCTGTTTCCAACTGGAGTAGGCAGAGACAACGGATCTTCACGAGCCACGATCCTGACACACCTCTGCCGTTTCTTGAACTCTCATAATATTCTTCATACATGCTCGTCGGTTACGGGTACTGCGCACTTGCCCCTTTTTGAGAACCTACTCGATCTGTTCTAGGTACATGCGTCTAGGGCGACCCTTCCTCCGACCTCTTCCACTCACATTCACCCCAAAAATGTCTTATGTTAGTCTTGTATTATCCATTCTTCCAACATGACCGAACCACCGAAGCATTCTTTTCTCAATTCTTGTCGCTATATATACTTGTTCTATCTTCTTTCACACCATAACGCTCTCGCGCGCACATCACTATTTCTCCATCTTTCTTTCATTGTGACTCCACACATACTCCTCAACGCGCGTATTTCCACATCATTAATTCTGCTTTCGTGCTTCGTCTGCCATACGCATACATAACAAATATGTAACGGTTATAAAAATTTTGTAGCTAATTCTGTATGCCTACCTGATTCTGTACACCTATCTTCCCATAATGGCAGTTACTTGTAATAATATTATAAACAAGTGCCTATATTCCCATTACTAAATTAGGTATTAAATGTATTTTGTATTTAGGCTATGCGTTGTGTCAGTGAATGAATGAGTCAGTGACTTTGGAACCCTACTTTCTATTTGGATACGGAAGCCTAAAAAAGTAAAACACGAATTATTTGCTGTTGCAAAATTCTCCGTAATTTTGCGATTTAGGTATTTATTACATTAGGTTAGGTTAGGTTAGGTTAGAACAACCTGAACCTAATCTAACGTCCCTTTCTCTTTCGCACTTGCAGAAAGCATACGAACAAACGTGGCTGTGCGCCCGTCCAGCGCGCAGCCACTTACACCGAGCCGGGTTTCCAACCCGGAACGTTTGGCTTTAGCTCAAACCGCAAATCGAACTTCGCCCCCCGAACCGTGATGCGTTATCTTTCGTTTCATTATATTATTTTCAGTATGTCGTAAAAGCTGAAGCTAACAATAGATACAATTGAGTAAAAATAATTCAATATCAAATTCCGTTAATCGCATAGGCATGCAAAATTTTGGTTATTAAATCAGATTAATTAAATAATATTATTTTGATTTAAAAATAAATATACATACATACATACCTACCTACACATACATAATAATAAAATATTTTCATAGAAGTTTCGATCAAATCAAGTTATATATAAAATACCTAATTAGTACCTATATCTATTTGAGCGACACTTCCATAGACATATTTTGATTTCGCGATTATCAATTTTCAGCACGAGAAAAAGAACGGTGGTAATTCTCCCCTGGGTACCTTAGTAGGGCCGGATCTAAATAATTTCTGCAATATTAGTTATTTTTATTCTTCAACATTTCAACATTTTAGCAACTTATTTTTACGAGAGGCTCTTGAATAACTAAGGCTACCCATGACTGGCTGAGAAGGCGTTCTTTCCCAGGGGTCACCCACCGCTCCTCTCTCCTCCTACCTACCAGATTCGTGTCGGATATTTCGGTAGAGCTGTAACAAAGAAAATTGCCATAGGTTACGTCTCAGCGTAGGATATATCCAAATCTTGTTAGGTGTCTACGCATAATGTGGTATGCAAACTGTGGCATAAGTGCCCGTACTGCGGTCACGAATTGATATCACGGGTTGATATCGCCAACAAATATTTTCTTCAATAATTTTTCATTCAGCGTTAGTAGGCTGAAAATTCGTTCTGCGTTAGGAGGCCGAAAATTTACCAGTACTATTCTACTGCTCTTCAAAATCACACTGGTGCCTCAAATTACCGTTCGATACGTGATTCCAACTTGCAAATAAAAATAATTCAAACACGCGCCTCCGTAGGTATACCTACTCACGATCCCGAACGCCCCGCACAATGCCACCACTACGAGCTCACGTGCACACGTGCACACGCGCGTACGTACAGGTACACGCGAAAACACAAAAAAACGTGCGCGAACACAGGCGGTAGCCAATGTAGGCCGGCGAACCCTCGCCACGCCCCGAGATGCTACTGGCTGGTTGGCCGACGCGCCACATCCCACGGACCCCTACCACAGCTACCAATAAAGTCGACCCTTCTCGCTTGCACTGGCGCCGGCGCGATACTGCGTCCTCGTCCAACCCGGCAGGCTTACTGAGCGGAGTCGCTTTCGGCCGGTTCAGTTTGGCGAGTGTGCTCGCGCGCGACGCGTCTTGTTCGCTCCGTGTTCGTTCGCGTTCGTTCTGTGTGTGCGTGCGTGTGTGTGCGCGGCTCGCCGCGGTGTTCCGACGGAAGTGACAGATAGGTCGGCAGGATTAGGTCGGGGAGCGCTGTGGCGGGTTTCCTCGCCGGCGGCCGGGGGGCCCATGCGCCCTTCCATCAGCATCATATCGGCAAAAGTGGGTATCTCACGCAATCAGTAGACACAAACGCAAAACGTTCATGTAGAGCAGATCCTTTAGGTGTAAGACCATTCAATGCCTCTACGTGTATGTAGTCTCTGAGCATCTGATCTCCGGAACAGACCATAACATGATAGCTGAACTGTAAGGTCGTGAGCCAATTGCAAGTAAAACCGGTTTGTATAGCCATCTGCCTGTAGAGAGGAAGAATCGATAGATGCTCACATGTAAATAAAGGCCTCAATAATCATGACATACCCCAAAAAGAAAAACTCAAAAATCTAAATCTCTGAAAATTATGAAAGAATATGTCTAGTTAATGGAGTGAACATGGATACTAGTGGGAAATCTAAATAAAATAAAGTGGACAAGGTACTGACACAAAGACAAAAAATAATGACCATTAAAATATACATACCTAAGTCGGTATTTCATGAAATAAATACTTCCCTATAGGTACGCACCTATCAGGTAGGAATGTAAAGTTGGTTCACAGCTGTTCATAATTCAATAAACATCAAATTGCTGATATGAGTTCATATGTAGTTACCTATATCTAGGTAGATAGATGCGTGCCTAGGTATTTTTTTTACCACACATAGAAGGCCAGGTATATTTTACCTGAGGATCATAACGTTAGGACGTCTTGAATAAGGGAAAACATTTTGCTACACATAAGCACATACTTGTACCTACCTAAATAGATAGGTACCTTTATCTTCGTCATACCGCAGTTGAAGGAGAAATAACTGAAACAGTTAGATAGGTACCTAGACCTAAAACTAGGCATGTAGATAGAGATATGTATAGAGTTTGCGGAGTAGCCTTTGGTGAGCGCGCCTCTTACTCGAGAGGTCGTGGGTTCGATACCTGGTATGTACACAATTTTTCCAAATTTTAAAATCTCTGTTAAAATTTGTGTGCAAAATTAAAATGCACCCCGGCGAAGGAAAACACCGTGGAGTAAACCTATGCACTAACAATACGAATGTGTTGTATTGTCTAAAGGTTGACTGGAATAGATTGTCTCCAGCAAAAAGTCCGCCTTCTGCTCAGCTGAAAAGTCTATATTTATTTATGTATAGGTACTATATAAAACAGAAAAATTCATAAAACTTCTAAAATTTATTCAGCCCGGCAAGGATGCCGCACAAATTAATCTTTAATCCTGACTGGGATGAATAATTTTACGATTTTTTATGAATATTTTTTTCATTATAGTTTACAGTTTACATATTGTTTACGTTGTTACATACGGAAAAACAAAATCCATAATATGTAAATAGGATTCTTCTACTTTTGGTACAAGTCGCTGTGAGGTGATGAGTGGAGTATTGTTCGCATCTTAGGAACGGGATCCACTTGGCTTATTGGATTCGATCCAAACACGTGCACTTCGCCAAGTCAACAACCCCAAGGTGTCCTGCAAACTTGAACCACTGCAGCTCCGCAGCAGAGGGAGACATTGGTGGTCTATCGGCTATTCAAAAGCGAATGCTTTGAGGAGCTATTCGAAGCGAATCAGACCTATCCGTTTTAACACTGGTCCACGCATAGCAGAGAGAATGCATCCCTTTACTGCGTGGACCTGCCTAAAGCACGGACTAAGTAGCCCGTAGCCCATGGGCTACTCTAGGTATTTCCTTTATAATCCGCATTGCCAAACTGTGAAATGCAACTTCCTCCCGATGCAGTTTATGATCCGGGATCCTTCAAGAGAATCAATAAAAGGCACCTCTCACAGCGGCACAGTACTCGCAGCCTCAGATCGAAATCGAATGCTCTTGGGCGTCGTCGGTACAAAAATGTACGCTGACAGCGCGTCGTCGCGTATCCACAACGAAAAGATATCGGTTCAGGAGTAGTTTCTATGTAGGTAAGTAGGTACAGTGCTTTCGTCTGAAAGCTTTACACCGGAAGTAGAGACAAATTCGAGATCAGTTTTTGTCATATTGACGCTGACTTTTTAGTAAAAGACTTTGACTTTGGATTTCTGTCTCTTTCAAGCGTAAAGTTTTGCACGTGTCTGCGTACATAGGTGCCTAGGTACATACCTACGTGTAGGCTATTTTTGCTCTTACCTAAGACAATGTAAGATTTGTCGTAGGTACCACCTAAGTATGAACTTAGGTAAGAACTATGTAGTATATTTTAATCTGAAAGAACATTATGCAGTCGAAAACATTGTCCATAAGTAACTAATTAATTAATTTCGATAGGTAGATGTAAGTACGCAGGCACCTAACAGCGTTTTATGAGCGTCGGTGGTTCAGTGGTTGATATTCGGCATTCGATTAACGAAGTGCATCCAATTCCGACTGCCGAGCGCGGTCGGTATTGCATAGTTGACCGCTTGAACGTTGACGCTGGTCGTGGTTCGTAAAACTGTAGGCGCCTTCCCTCTCATTACATGGTGGTAGGGTAAAACCCGCCCGGGTTGGTACCACCGCACTGAATGAAAGTCGGTCGAAGCGGCTATGAAACATGTTCGTGTTTTCCGTCAACCTTAGTGCAGCCGGCTGGAATTGAGGGAAGCACTGACATGGCACATACCTACATAATTCACCAGGGTGTTTTGGCTGACATCACTGTACCAAAAATACCGGTGCAGTAGGTGATGTAGCCTTCCGTGTCAGTTTCTATTAATAAAATAACATTTGAGTAACAAATAATATTCGCAGAAAAAAGAAAAACGAGAACACAGAATAAAGGTGCAGGACCTGGCTATTTGATTAGCTAGGTACCTATATGTTAATGTTATCTATGTTCTGTGTGACTAATAATTGCTCTGGTGAAGGAAAATAAAGCCATGAGGAAACTTTTACACAAGCAAAAAATTCAAATTATTTATTGTTTCAATATCCAAAATGACGTTTCATTTTTTCCGATAACAGTAATAAATAGTTGATATCTAGAGCGAAAGCTCTTTCACTTGCAAGAGTTTTTTTTAAAGAGTTGACAAACGGTTAACCCGCCCGGGTTGGGAAGAAAGGTCGGTTGAAGCGGCTTTGAAAAATAGTTCGCGTTTTTCGTTCCGGCTCGATTTGAGGGAAGCGCTGACTTGACATCTACCTAATTCAGCAAGGTGTATTCACTTACATCCATGGTGATAAAAAACAGGTGCATTAGGTGATGTAGACCTAGCCTTCCGTGTCGAATTCCATTAACAAAAAGATCATTAGTTTTTTTTAAGTTGCAAGATTTAAGTTTTTAGCAACGAACTCAATGGTTTTTAGCGACTGCGGATAGTCAGATTCTGAAGATGTGGATGATGATGGTGGACGGCGTGCTCTTTAAAAGAATACTGGCCGCATATTTGATACTTTAGTGATATTAAACATTTTCATATCATTCTTAACCCGTAACTATAATTTCACTTACCTATATGTTAAGCCAGATGTAAATAGATGGGCAATAAAAGAAAAAAAACTAAATAGTATAGATAGAACATTAGTAGTGCATTTACACAGTTGTATGGTGTGGTATGGAGTGTCAGATTAGCCGAGCGGGCGAGAGCACGCCTCTCCAGCGGGTGGCGAGCTGGTGGCGCGGGTACGATCCCCACTGGGAGCACAATTTATAACTTTAGAATTTGTGCTACATGGCAGCTGACAGTTCGATGAAGGAAATCATCGTGAGGAAACCCACTTCCGAGCCGGCTGGTCACCGTGAAGTGTGTGACTAAAGTCCTCTCATATCATATTAATGAGAGGGCCTATGCCCAGCAGTGGGGCGAATAAAATGGCATTACAGGAGTGTGTATAACATAGCTTAGTAGGTAGAGCCCTCACTTCTTTTGCGAGATTATCTGTTAGAATCATATTTTGAAATATTTTTTTTCCTGATTTTAAAATGTTTGTTAAAGAATGCCAAAATATCCAACATGCAGTGAATGAAAACACCGTAAAAGAAACTATAAAATCTACTAACAAATAAAATAAAGGAGGACTGGAAGCGATTGCCTCCGACAATAGCTGCACCTTCTGCTAAGGACAAAGGGGCAAACAATATTTTTTTCGTACTGTCCTTTTATCGTGAAGGGACTGTTACTTTTTTTTTACCTAGTTATACAAGAGGTTTTCCCAAAATATGCGATAAAAATTTCGCTAAAAAGGGACAAAAGTGTGCGAATTCAAAAGAGACAGTTAAAGAAAGACGTCCTCTGAGTGACAAAACAAATGCATTTGCTTATATTTTCATTCAGTGACTTTTTAGAATATTTGCCACAATACCGCAGGCGCAGTGAGATCAGAAACAGAGAGAGCTTACCCACTTTCTTAGAATAAAAACCCTAAATACTGCAGAAGATACCTGCCTTCTTATCTATCCATAACACATCAAACTGTTCTGGTGCAACATTTACCTCTTTCCTTCTGAAAATGTACGCCCACCTTATTTATTAATTTAAGTATTTTACAAACTTTTATGGAATTTAAAATCTACAGAACTGCCCCCAGAAGCTGACATTAAAAAAGTCAAGAAGTAGGTATGAAATTTGGAAGGAAGGATCGAACGCCCTAGGCGAGCATGCATTCAAATAGGTAAGCTTTTATGGAAGAGGCAAGTTCGCAGCACCCGTGCGTGCGTTTGTGGAGCGATGTATGAGGGTGGATGACGCGAAGGATGCATGTCAAGAAAGTGTCGAATGGTGCTCAATTGTATAATAGCGCTAATAGCGTAGATATATTTTTTTGCAGGCAAATTATTCATTACACTGTTGGCACAGAGAACTTGCGTACGTGCAATGAGAAAAAAAATCATAGAAAGCAAGATTGATACAGAAAGACTATTTTCGCATATTCTAATTGTCATTAATTATACTGCACAAAATATTGTAAATTATGTACTACCTACTTACTTAGTAAGTATTAAATTTTACACGTACAAAAACAGTTCATCTTTCCTATGTTTAATACCACCGCTATTCTACACATTTTAAAAACATTTTAATTCTCATGTAGCATTAGGTATTGTTAGACGACACGAAACAACTTTTCACTAAAAAAACATTTTTGGGCTCAATTGCAAAAGTCGTAGAACAAAAGTTGTTCAGTTTCATGTACAGAAACTCCCTTCATTCAGAGGTGATGTGATGCATTAAAAATTTTTTCTTTTTAAATTGTATATATTATCATGGAATTAGGCATATCTAATGTAACTAAAAATAAGGAAAATATCGTGATTTCTGGTGTCCTTTCGTACGAGTAATTGTTAACTCAGACAGTAATTATTAACTAATTATCAAACATTTAAACAGGTTAGCTCATAAACTTAAAATAAAAATAGAGCCTGGCACGAATTCACTAAAAGTTAACGATCGTTAGACAAAAAGGTTTTAGACAAGAAACCTGGCTGCGTTGAACTCTTTTCTATCTAAAATAGTAGTGGCTATTTGGGTAGGTACCGAAGACGTGAATTACATAGACCACAATTTTTTTATTTTTTTTTAATAAGGGTTAAATTATTTCTTTGCCCTAATTACGAGCATACATTTTAAGATTTAACCTAGGTAACAATACAGTAAGTAAGGTACTTATTAATTATGGTATTAGATGTCGTATGTAGGTAGAATGATAGTGGGATTTCACAGATCGATACGAAATTTTGCGCACAGCATCTCATATACTAATACTATAACTATACTGCGTTACTAAGAAATAATCAGGGACCGCTTCCGCGTAATTTGTTGTTTCATTTTTGGGTTATGTGTACAGAGAAAAATCACGGCGTATTTCTTCATTTATAGCCGTTATATTACTGATTTAGTGATCCATGAAAAAAACGGAAAAAAAATACGATCGTTTTGTTATATGCAACGTGGATTCAAATAAGGAATGTCTTTAAAAGAAGTGAGGGAGGGACGGGTCAGAGTTAATAATAATCAAGACTCACTTTCTGTCTTCCCGTGCACGTCTTGTCGTAAGAGGTGACTAAGTGATGACATTATAGCCACCTCTTACTATGGCACAGTATTAAAACTGTTAAAGTTCAGAATCGCTTACTCAACGTTGCGGTAAGAGAGTTTTTATTTTTTATAAAAAAATGTATTGCTTTTTTACCATGCTGTTACTGCTAAGCACTAGAACCCGTTAATCTTCATCTTTTAGTGACTTACTAGCTAGATAATGGTGTCATGGAGCAAGTGGGACATAATCTCGTTGAAATATTAAAAAAAAACGATTTAATCATGGTTCGTCCAGGAAAAGGTTATTATTTACTTACATAATTAAGCTAATCAATCTATCTAAAGAATATGATATTAAGAGTTAAAAATTTCTATATTGTTTTCTCGCGAACTACCTGTTCAACTTAAGCCGTTTTTTAACTGGCTTGTCAGGCAGTTTATTTCTCACCTAAAACTGTGCATTGTCTTCATGCGTATCCTGCTGATTCATGTTGCCACCTGCCCAAATATTTTGCTGCACGTGGTGGTCGATATCATGCATACCTACCTTGAGGTGGTAGGCCAAGCGCCACATCTCACCTGTGAGGTGCCTAGTCTATTGCTCTTCAGGGCGGCATCTCCATTTTATCCCTTATTCGCCTCTTACAACATGCACAGGAACATACATTAAAATTATTATTTTGTTTATAGTATCGCGAAACTAATAAGGTGCTGTGTACAATCAAACTGATATACACTTTTAATACAATAACAAACCAACGTACCTTCGATTTTTATCTCTATTTAACATACTTATAACACTTATATTTAGATTTACCTATTATGAATGCAGGTGCTATGCCGTGTATTCCGAGAATAAATATGTTGTCTGAAATCTGTTATCAAAAAATCATAAAAAAATTAACTCCCTTTACGGTTGTATCATTACTGGCCGGTGGACATTTATTGCGGTTAATTTATGAAGGTCGAGGCGGCGAAGAGGTTACGGATATTCAAATTTCGAATGTCCGATTCGCCGCGCACCTTTTGACAGTCGGCGAGTTCGATTGTTAAATGTTTGAATGTCACCCGACACGACGACACGACTTTATTGTTGTGGCATTACGCTATAGAGAATGAACTAAATAAAAAGCGATTCCGCCTGTACGAATGTGTTGCATCATCTCGTAGATATATTTCTAACTTCATTTAAATTATAAAAGTTTTCAAAGTATACTTCCTATACAAAAAGGGCTGGTTTCGTCAATCGATGTAGGTACATAGTAAGAAATAATGCAAACGCGAATAACTTGTAAACTGCAGGACCAATTTTTATAAAAGCCGTACCTGTCAAATTCCCGTTAGGTGAGCATCATATAAATAAAACACAAATTGTTGAAAGTTTCCGGCCCTTCTCGCGGCGACTTTATCGGATTGTTCCGACTTTTCGAACAGAGCGTCCTGTTCATGGTCACCGGGTACGTCTGCTCGCTACGAGCTCAGCAAACGTACTGACTGCGTTGAACGAACGCGGTTATTTGAAAAGTTGTAGTACACAACTTCAATAATATCAACGAAATGGAATTAATAAAGTTTTCATGCCGATATAAGTTCACATATTACTCATAAACTACTTCATGAGTGACCTTGAAAATAATTTTAGTTTAATAACGTAATGAGTGCCTATACACACAAAACTTTTCACTTGAGTGTGATGTATACTTTAGCAAATAGACAGGGGGGAGGGCAAGTTGGTTCAGAATTTTACCACATTTAAATAATTTTGAAAATTTTTACATGTTATATCTAAAAAAATATGTCTCTCTGAAATCTACCAACACCTCACTTGTTTTTTTAAAGCTCTAATTTTACCAACAATTAATTATTTACTATTTTTAGATTTGTTCCTTAATTGCATGATAATTTTACGTAAATATTCTGGCGAAAATTTCAGCTTAATCGGTCCAACATTTCTCAAGTTCTTCCCAAATCGCGCGGACAGACAGACAGACGGCAGACAAAATTGCTTCGCTAATAGGGTTTCCGTTTTTCAACGGAACCCTAAAACATGTATGCAGCTATTCTCGTAGCGCCGCCGCGCCTAATCGGAAATATTCCGAATTTTCGGAAAGATTCGTTCGAAACGTTGTTGGTCCGATTTATTACCGTCTCGGAAAAACGAGTTGCATAATGTTTTCAAAAACCATTGTTATAAGAAGTCTCCTAGATAACCTCACTGGCTGCTTTATTCTTAAATTAGATCACTTGAAACCTGACAAGGGTGGCTACTTCGTGAATGGTGCAGCCAGAGTGCTGGTATCCTGTGGGTTCGCTGTGCCACGCCAGAAACTTCTGTTATAATAGTTCTGTCTTATAATTGTGATATTCAAATCTGCGAGGAGCGGGTACCAGTCGTCCTTTCTTTCCATTTTTCTTTCGTCCCGTTTCCATCTCAAATGAAGGGAAACCGTGATCATCTTTGAAATTGCAATATTATGAAGGTTCGAAAAAATTAGACAAACGTTGTATGTTGTCGTATTAACGCTTCAAAGACGGTCGGTCTCCGTGGAAGTGTATGCATAAACATCTCTCAAATAAATGAGAGAAGTCTGCGCCAGCAACGAGTCATTATCGGAAGACGAGACAGACAACGACATTAAAAGAACGTAGGTACAAGAATAATGCTATGTATTTGTATACAACCGCAGAGAAAAGTTTAATAGCCCGTAAAGCGCATTTCGATTATATCTCGATTATTGGTGCGTCAGTTTTCACCTAGAGGTCGCTACCGACCGGCCGCCATCTTGCACGGCGCCCATTTTCAATTTACTGCACAAAAGATTGATAGGTTATGTTATAACTGTTATAATGGTGATTATTTACGCGGCTCGCTCGGGGCTGGCAGCATAGTCGTAAACTGGTACGATGCCATTTCGGATTCAATAGTTTTCTTCATATCAAATAGCACATAAACCATTCAGGCATATGTCGATATTACACGTGAATAGGTCGTCGGTAGGTAGATATTATTGCTTTGCTTTTAATATAGATATACGTAGGTTCTTAAGTAAGGTTGAGTTTACGTAAAGGGTCTAGAGCTGTGTGTTGTGCCTCATTCATTACACAGAAGGTTAGGTATTAATTCCCACTTCTTAGTCCCACCCAAGTAGGTCTCATAAGTCAATGAACAACTCAGTTCACTACACTGACGTGACCGTATCGACGGACTGCACTGAAAAAAATACTTGTTTAATACTATTAATTATGTATGGCTTTAATTTCGCGGTGGAGACATTAGGTCCGTGGGCCCAAGAGGCCAAATCCCTTTGTAAGAAGTTAGGAATACGTTTAATAGAGACAGCAACGCATCAGCCTGAGCCTCCTCGTGCTCTCTAGTATTTATATTAGTATTTTTTTTCTAGGTTTTTATGGTTGGATATTTTAGGAGTATTTAGATTAATTTTATTTAGATTAATTATTAGATTTTGTATTACTTTAATGGTTTTTAATTATGTAATATTTTAATTGCAATTTCATTAATTATGTTGGTTAAATGTGTGCCTTCCAAGTAGCTTTGTCAAAGTGACCAAGTGTATGACCAAGTGTTGAAATAACAAACGAATTGGTTTAACCAACAATATATATTGATTGATAAAAACAATCATGCACTTAATCATGATCTAGATAGATCTAGGTAGATGGTCTAGCTAGATATAAGTAGGTTCTTAAGTAAGGGTGAGTTTACGTAGAGAGGCTAGAGCTGTGTGTGGTGCCTCATTTATTATATTACCCATAATGTTAGGTATTTATTCCCACTTTCCAGTTGCCAAGTAGGTCTCATAAGTTAATGAACATATCAGTGTATTCATCGAACATACTACACTGAAGAAAATACTTGTTTAAAACTACTAATTATGTTGGTTAAATGTGAGCCTACCAAGTAGCTTTGTCAAAGTGACCAAGAGTATGATCAAGGGTTGAAATAACAAACCACTTGGTTTAACCAATACTATTTATTGATTGATAACAACCATGCGCTTGGTCAATTTAATAAAACAGTTTGTTGGGCTTACATGTAACCAAGTATTTTTCTCAGTGAACGTAGTTAAGAGGCCGAATCCCGAAACATCCTAACCTAGTCTGCTTTACGAGAAATGTATTTTTACAAAATGTATCATATATTATTCAGGGCCGGTCCAAGCCATTCTGGCGCCCTAGTATAAACATTTGTGGGCGCCCTAGACTTATAAACCCTAGATCAGCGGTCGGCAAACTTTTAAAGCCAAATGAAATGATATAAAGGTCTTGCCTGTATGGACGGGCCGGCCCTGTATATTATATATCCTAATTTAAACATATATTCGTCTACGTACATATATTAGGTATTATCAATGAGTTTATAAATCAATTGAGGATTAGAATAATTAATAGATAATAATTCCCTATATTGAGCTACCGAAGCCAAGATTGAGCTACCAAATACGGGGCAAACCAAGACTGCGTAGCACAGTTTTTGAGTTGACTAATTCTCACTGTTTTGGTTAGCCCAGTCTCTCTCTCTCTCTCTCTCTCTCTCTCTCTCTCTCTCTCTCTCTTTGCTGGTATTAAGGTACACAGGTCAGTATTAAAATACTTACCTGTGGAAGGATACGCCATCTTTAGTGACTCCTGACGTTTTTGTATTGTTTGGGCACGTGAAAACGGCACAAATCGTCATCCTGCAGGAGTTGTTGCCGGGGTTGCGCGCTCGAGCGAGAGCGAGTGATAGTCATATTTGAACTACCTCGCTGTTGAACTGACTAGTACGGGAAGCGTTCCGGTGTCGGGTCCTTAGGGTAAATAGTCCGTGCTTGGCGCCGACAACGTGGATTGTCATGCAGACGACGCCCAAAAGCATACGATTTCAAACGGGGGCTGCGAATGGCGTCCTGGCGTGACAGGTGCCTTTTTATGCTTCTCTTGAACGATTCCAAATCATGCACTGCAGGAAATGCATCGGGAGGAAGTGCATTCCAGATTATCACACTGCGAAGGATAAAAGAAATGCTGGAGCGTTTAGTCAGCACTTTAGGCAACTCTACACTAAAGTAATGCATTCCTTGTCTGCCACGCGTAGACCTATGGTGAAACGGTGATTTTACTGAAAGGAAAATATCACATCCATTGTGACCCGTTCCTATATTACGTAGTAATAATGTTGATGGGGTCTTACAGTCTCAACATGGATGTGGATGGGATCCTGTGGAGGGCATGCATGACGTAAGATTAATTTGACTGTTGCTGTGTACGGCATCGGCGTAATCGGCAATAACGCCGTGAAATCGGGAGGTTAAAGTTACCGATCGCGATCCTTACTTACCATTTGTTGTCCCTAGTGACCCGAAGAATCAAATAGTAAGATGACACGACTCCGGTAGCTGCGGTGGCACTCTGTATAATATATTTTCTTTTCAAAGCTATGTAAGATCCGATTTTGTATTGAATACGAACGAATCGCTAAGGGTCTAGATCCCGAACGCGGTGAGACGAGTTTTGTGTATGAAATTTTGTCGGCGAGACGAGAAAAGCCCATACATAAAATCGTCAAGTTTCTCGTCTCGGCGCGTTCGGAATCTTGGCTCTGGCTGGACATTCTCTGTAAATGGTATTTAACATAATATATTATTTCATCCTTTTTTCAATGAATACGCAAACCACACGATTAGATCAGTAAAGTGAGTAATGCATTCGTTAACGAAAAGTGGATCGGCGACCAATCAACCAATTCCACCAAAGTCTAGGTCAGTCAGCCAACTCATGATTGGCTGACTCACTCAGGGCGGTTACTCTCACATTCATCTTAGCGATATCTACGTATCATGTTGTTTACATTTATTTTCTGTGATATCGAATCGATTTTTTGGTGAGGTTAATTTTTTCTGTAAACTTATCATCAAGGGAACTACTTTATACATTTTTTTTTAATTAACGCGGCTGCTCAACAACATTTTGAAAACTTCCGGTTCTTCTCGCGGCGACTGGCGGTTTGCTAAGCTCGTAGCTAGCGGACGTCTCCGTGACCATGAACAGGACGCTCTGTTCGAAACGTCGGAAAAATCCGATACAATCGCCGCGAGAATCGCCGGAAGTTTTCAAAATGTGGAAATACTCTATGTTGTCTTAAGATGTAAAAGACATTACTCGCTTAAAATTATCACAAAAGCTATACACTTTACAAGTTTTAGATTACCACCGAGTCTCAAATATCCATTCTTAGAAAAAAATCCACAGACCTACAATAATCGCAACGAGCGGAGCATTAGAAATGTGGGTACACAGGTTTTGGCGGCTTCCGACTTAGATTTGTAACACATAATAAAAATAAAAAAATTATAATTCGTTTATTTAAATAGAATAACTGTTATTATGATTACCTACGAAAGATTTATTGCTTATTGAATTTGTTTTGACGACTGTTTCTGCTATTAGTACAAGAGAATAATTCAGGCGCCTGTCGCAACATAAACACATGCGTACAAATATACATATATGAAATTTCCCATTTCATTTCCATATTCCATCCACTCACTTAGATAATGATAGTACGTGTTTTCTGTCCAGTTCTGTGTAGACGGATAGAACACAAAGGAAAGTATCCCGTGGCACAGACGCACATCACGCGATTGTTCTGTGTGGTGTACTCTACCATGAAGTGTTCAAAAAGTACTAATATATACCATACCACGCAGTTATCGCTAGCCGAGAAGTCTCCAACGATACCCGTCCCACGACCGTTGGACTCCTCCTTCTATCGAGAATTTAACAAATGCCGCTGCTCCTCAGCAGAATGTTCGATCTTTACGAACCCAGTACCGTTAGAATCTGCTCGCCGAGACCTTTCATACGATAACAGCCCTGCGACCGTATGACGCCTCTCCGAATGTTTGCAAGACCGCTGCTCTTCCTCCTGAGGAACTGGAACCTTCGAACAACCCCTACGAAGTGGTTTCTCCCCGAGACCAGACTGATAAACTTTATTTCAAGTCACTAGCTCTTTTCTTTCTAAAAAAAAACTTGTTACACGTTTCGAAGGAAACGATCTGTTACATTTCCAATGGTAAAACGTTATCGCGAAGACAGAAGTCGGAGTAGCTACCCAGCCTGACGCCCGTCACGCGCCCCACGTTCCGTTCCACCAATTTATTAAGTAGATAAATAAAGATCGAACTGTTGCCAATTATGAATCAAGAGTTTTTGCGGCACGAATGAAAAAAACTTTGAAGTGCTCGAAGACCATCCCCGCTGACATTTTCATCGTCAAACAAATGAGGCTCAATTGAATGCATACGTGAATGAGTGAGTTCGATCTACTTTAATGTTAATAAAACGGCAATAAAACACTGTTGGAGATGAATTGACCGAAGAGATCTCATGAAGAGCAGCACCCGGAACTGGCAGAAAACGAGGAGACCAGAAAGTACGAATCAAATAAAACATTATCTTGACTCACTAAACTGCCCTGTAACAATATAATAATGCAGTCGTATAAATGAAAGCCTAGAGATATTTTATTTTACGAAGGCACATATTTGACACATTTAGACACACATTTCTGGGAGTGCCATTTCACTTGTTTAAGTTATTTATATACTTTAATGTATACAATGCTTAACGATATGATAAAGCGTGCAATTTCTTCGGCCAACGTTCCCGCAATCTGGAGCTAAATATTTCCCGTGAATACTTTAAGCGCGCAGATAGGCTGTCCTTGGTACCTTGGGCTGAGGGCTGTTGTCTGGGACGCCACTTGTACAGATGCACTTGTACTCCTTCTCATGTAACCTCGCTAGAAATGTCGCATCAGCCGCGGAGTCCGCTGCTCATTAAAATCTCTAGATATAAACACATAATATATTTAAATTATCTTTTCATCCCTTTCGCCGCGGAGACTTTTGGCCCGTGGTGTCAGAGTGTAAATCCTTTGCACGTGTTTTGCATAAAAAACTTAGAGATATTACCGGGGATCAGGACTCTTATTTTTATCTTGTATAACGAATAAGTCTGGTTGTGCAGAGAGGAAATGCAGCTAGTGTTATGGGTACCTTGCCTGATACTGTCAGCCTGGAGGAGGTATTCTACCTGA
>WYDE02082095.1:0-11873 GCA_009867175.2 Adela reaumurella
ACACCCTTTTCTACTGCCAATGGGCCCGGATATGTTCGGTGAAGCCATTGAGTGCTGAGTTCAACACCTTCCTTCTTGTGATTGTGCACATCAGGTGGTCGCGTGCTATAAACAAGTGAGATGCTAGAGGCGGCCCCAGCGACTTGCACCTCGCCCCTGTATTACCACCCCTCGTTTGGGCCACCATCCTTGTGTGCATGCCGTCCGCTAAGGCTAATGTGTTTGTGCACTGCAGGTGGTCGTGAGTCTGCGTGGTCGATGGTTGTGAGCAATACGACGCTGGAGGCGGCTCCTGGCTCCGCCCCCCGCGACCTGCTCCTCGCTCCCGCGCCTCCTCTCGGTCGCACCGCCGACCTCGTGTGGACGCCACCTGCCAAGCCTAATGGAGTCATCACAGGCAAGTTCTCTATATTATTAGTCCTGGCACTCGGCAACAGGAATCCCTCTGACACACCTGATGCGCATTGTCCCACCTGGCGGGCGGTCTGCCCACACTTCACTTTCATGTCTTAGGTCACCAGGGTACGACTTGTGCGCTCCAACGGCTGTGATCCCTACGGCTCACGGGCATGTTTCCACTGCCATTTGAGCTTTGCCACCCAATGTATACTTTCGAATGTATAATGTATGCTTTGCAATGTCCTACTTTTTCTTGTAGCGATATTTCTTCTTTTTTTTAAACCTACAAACATGGTTAGCCCGCTGGGCGACAAGGAGCTTTGCGCACATCGTAATGATATTATATCCTGGTGTTGAGATTTTGCAGTAGTTCAGACTAGAGGACCAATTTAGGTTTTCCAAAGTTTTTTTTTATTGAGAGCGCGACATATGGCGCCGAGCCACCCAGAAGGAGACTAACGACGCCAATGGACGTTCGGTTTTTAGCGGGGGCTGCGAATGCCATGCCGGCCTGACAGGTGCCTATTAACACCCCTCTTGAAGGACCCGAGACTATACATGGAGGGAAATATGTGGGCAGGGAGAGTGTTCCAGAGTTTACCGGTTCTGTAGATGAAAGATCTGCAGTACCGATTTGTACGCACCCGCGGTAGGTCCATCGTGTAGGGATGCAATCCCTGCCCAGTACGCGTAGTGCTAAGATGGAAAGGGTACGGCGGGATCGCATTAAACAGCCTATGTATATAACCTAACAGTTAAGTATATAACCAATCTAATTAATTCGTCCCTCTACCTCTTGCGCAGGCTTTGTGTCTTATACGCTTTCATTAAAAACATTGATGGCAGGTACTAGGAACGCAGGTCCTCCTCCAGCTTAGTATGGAAATATACCTGTGAAGAGTACGCCATGGGAGCTGCGGCAATATGTTTAGTTTCACAACTTAATTCTCTCTCTCTCTCTCTCTCTCTCTCTCCCTCTCTCTTTGTTACTCATTCCTGCGGGTGTGGTCGGCAGGCTACGTGATAATGTACAGTACCGAGGCGCGACGCAACGATCGGGACTGGGTGGCGGCGGCGGTGCTGGGCGACCGCCGCGCGTGGCGCGTGGACCGGCTGAGGCCCCGGACCACCTACCACTTCAAGTTGCAGGCGCGCAACTCCAAGGGACTTGGACCTTTTTCGCAACCTGTCGCATTCACTACACCCGATGGTATGTACGACATGAGCCTCAGGGATACTCCGATGTATAGGTTCTTTATAAAAGTGGACGAAACACCCACACATGTCTTCTGTGTATGTGAAGTACTCATTCCTGGCATTGTGGTGACATGTCAGTCCAGGACCCCAATTCTGCACTTTGAGTCCGGCTCAGTGACTCGTACTCGATTGTGGGTAAATCCGTATTCCCGACATATCTTCACTAGGGTCAGTATTTCATGTTAAAGTTAATTTGAAAGTTTGCTCAGATGATTAAACAACAATTACATAAGAAGACACATGTGTTTATTAGGTCATTGTGTAGCTAAGATGCCGTGCTAAAAGACGACACGATCGCAACCTCTCATCTTGACAGAATCATGCAGCAGGTGGGTCTTCGTGCCTTACATGCTGTTTGATAAGATATATTGTCCTAATACCTTGTGAAACGTGGTGGTCGGTGTGTGCTGCAATTTACAAGAGTTCTTGCAGCACAACACCGATTGCTCTGCTTACCCCGATTGTCGGGATTCAGCGAGAGTTTTTGTATTGTATTTGTATTTATTTATTTATTGTCACGCTTACTATGAATCGAACAAAAAGGTAGGCTTAATGCTATCATAGCACTCTTATATAATCTGTATGTATGTATGTATGTGTTTATTATACATATTTATTGTAAGTAGGACATACAATACAAACAAACTCTAAACTTATTTTTGTTCTGTATTGTTTTATTGCGTGCTTGCTGTTAATTAATCCAAGCAAACTTTATACCCAAGTCAACTGCGTTGCCAGCCCCTCATTTAAGAAAAGCGCCAAGACTGTTCGAAAATACAGCTTAAAATAATTATTTTTATACAGAAATATGAAGCCCCTTATATTAGACGAAAACAGTGTTCTTGAAAACTAACTAAAAAAAGAGAACAAATTATTTTGTTAAACTTTAAAAAAAAAGACCTACGGTGGTAATACTAGTACTTTTCTTTTTCAGGATTGCCACTCAGGAACGTTTATAGCTAAATTTAGGTAATTTGCGAGTCATTGGTAATAAATAATAATAACTTTTCTTTTTTTATCAAGTTTTCTCGTTCATAGGATCATACAAATTTTCTACATTGGAGAAGGGTAGAGTTGCATCATGGAGTTGTAAGAATGAAGTTATTTGATTGGCAGAGTCTGGTGAGACGAGCGTGGTGGAGACGGGCGCCAGTGGCGCGTGGCTGTGGGCGTGCGCGGGTGGAGCGGTGGCGGTGCTAGCGGTAGCCGCCGCGCTCGCGCTCTCGCTCTGCTGCAGGAGACAGCACCCGCCGCTCAGTCCTGACAGGAGGTACGTTCACTCCATGTCTAGTGCGACCTGTTGACATGTTGCTGATGCAATTTTCTACAAATTGCTTTTTTCATCACATGTAACTGTTGAATTCTTGATTTGTATTTTTTAGCCATATGTTATTTATCCGATGTTGATATTACAGAAGGATAAAACAAAGTGACCCACTCTGTCTTTGTGGATAAATCTGTCTCTAAGCTCTGAATAGGTCCATACGATGTAATGTATTATGATCTAATAAGATAAATTGTACTTGACAATGTTATCAAAAATGTTTAGACAATATAAGTAGGTTAAAATTTAAGGTTTATCTCAGGGGTCAAACTTTTGGCCCCTTCTCTTTAATTTAATTTCTGTATAACTATAGGCAAAGCATGAATTTGTAATGTTTGTTTGTCACAGTACCTATCAGAAGTCATCAGCGTCTGCGGCGATAAAGCCGCCGGACCTGTGGATACACCACGACCAGATGGAGCTCAAGCAGCTCGACAAGTCACACCATAGCTCCTCTAGTAAGTTGGTGCTTCTATATGTATGTTTACACTGTGTTTTTCTTCATCGAGTCGCCAGCACAGTTTTGAAATAGTATTATGCTGTAGGATGCCGGGGTTCATTTCTTCCAGGTTAGTTGTGAATAAAATATGCGAATGGTTTCAGTATCTGCGGGTAGCGTTGACAACGCCAATGCTCTTGTATCCTCAACACTAACGCTGGGTCGCTCGGCACCGCCTGGTGACTACGAGCCGGCCAGACATCACGCGCCGCCGGTCGGCAGCGTCGACCGCAGACATTACGTGCCTACTTATGTTGGTGAGTTACAACACTTGTATCCTAGCACTGACTTCTGCAGCTCGGGACCGCTTGCCTGGCCACTACGTGCTGGCCAGACACCACTCGCCGCCTGCCGGCAACGTCCACCGCAGACCTGCTTATGTCGGTCAGTTACAACACTTTTGTCCTTAGCACTAACTCCTGCAGCTCGGGAGCGCCTGGCCACTACGAGCCTGCCAAACACAACGTGCAAACTACCGACAGCGTCGACAGCGGACTTTACGTGCCAAGTTGTAACACGCGCCGCCTACGTTTTATTTTATGCATTTTTTTTTTTGAGCATCTGTTCTCATAATTTATGTTTTAACTTTGCATGTATTATAATTTTACCATTAATTTTGAGTCGTGTTATTTGATGTAGTTTTACTTTTGCTTGTTCCATTACTTTTATTTGATTTTGTTCTCCGTGGATTACGTTGACTGTAATTTTGCTTTTCCCCCATTAATTTGATATTATTTATTTCTTGGTTTTCATTAATTTTATTATTGTTTGGCCCCTTCCCTCGCGTGCGGCGCAGACTCACCGGGCACAGAGTCTTGCCACAGCGGCGATACGGCCGTGCTGCGAGCGCCGTCGGTCGCGAGCGGAGCCAGTTCTGGGCTAAGCGGCCGCCGACACGACCTCTACGACCACTGCAAGCGTGAGCATCATTATGATTTCATAGCGAGAGTTAGGACTTTGAAGCCCAGTTAACACTGAGACCTAGTTGGATTTATATTGTGGCACCAAATGTGGACCTTTCAATTAAAAAAACCCCTTTCTTAAAATTTAACAGCTGGATATTTCAACAACTGCCATCCCTTGTCAGCCGTTAACGAATTCCAGCAGTTGCGATGTTTTTTTTTAGAGTCTTTGATCACGAATTCAATACGTCATCTGGTTTATTTCATACAGTTTTAATTCTGTAATGTCGGATTGATTCCGTGACCTGCTTTATTGTAACGTGTAGAATTAATGTTTAGGCTACACACACACACACACACACACATGTAATTCTTATACGTAAGGAGTGCGAGGCGTGTGGAAGGAGGAAATAATTTACGATTTTATTTATTTATATCATCCAAACACAATACATTACCTTATAAATGTAAAAACAAGTGCACTTTTAACTGTAACAGTTATTTTTCTACAATCTTACAATAATGTCACGAAAACGCCGGCGTACCGTAATTGTCGCGCTTTAAAATGTGTAGCGTGCCCAGAATAAACACGTCACTTATCCAACTCTTGATTGGCTGCTAAAGTGTTAAGCTATCTATAGCTTACCCTTAGTAATATGGATTCTCTTTTGATTGAGTGCTTCACTTGCTGATGCGTGTGTATTGGTATCTACTATCTGTATACTTCATGTGCAATGTGATATGTGCCCGGCAAAGCTGGGCACGTTATCGTTAATCTGTTATCAACGAAGTTAACAACTTGATTAACTTTTTAACGATGTGCGACGCGGCCGCAACAACCATATTCATTCTTTACCTCACGACACAAACAATGCTAGCAACACTGGACCAGTGCTGACAACTTGGGGCTTTTGGCCCTAGATTTGGGGCTTGTTTTCGTGTCTATGGCCTAATGTAGGGCTAGAATATTTTTAGGGCTTTTTTTGGGCCAGGAAAAAATATTATACAAAGTATTTCAAAGCATATTGGCACCGGTTGTTAAGAAATTTTAATATATTAATAAATTTTAGTATTACGAATATATATATATATATATATATATGTACTAATAATAAGTGATATTATAAGTTATAAATAAGCCGACGATTAACGTTAACGATTAACGGTAACTTCCGTTACATTTGCGTTAAGTTAATGCTATAATGATTAACAAAGTTAAGTTTTTGAGTAACGGAAGAACGGGTAACGAAGTGAAGTTTTTAATTAACGATGCCCACCTATGGTGCCCTGTTGCTGAGTGTGAGTGTGTGCTGTTGCAGCGATGTCGTCTGTGAGCGGGACGGGTGTGGGGGTGGGTGTGGGGTGCGCGGCGGCGTGCGAGCGCGGCACGCTTGGCTACGCGCGCCCGCCTCACCCGCGCCCACTACACGTGCATCCAGACCAGGTGAGCATACAACCTCCATTATAAAATCTTATTGGATAAAGTTTGCACCAACGTATAAATAAGGGGATATCTCCTAAGTTGTGGTTCATTTATTCTTATGTAGATAACAATAGAACTCAAAGAGGTACACACCTTTAATGTTGAGTTAAGTCTTAGTGGTTCCGATTCTGAGGTCACATCGGAAGTCCCTAGGCACTCCGTACTTGGTCCATTTCTGGTTATATTATTTATAAATTATGTGCGAGCGCGAAACGCTCGGCTTCGAAGCAGCTGCAACAAATATTTTATAATTGGTTTTTCTTTTTGTAGAATACATAGGTAATTGAGAAATGGCATTTTTATGTACTTATCTAGTCGGTTTTTAAAAGTGTATATATTTAGTGAGTTAATGTTTTCTGGGAGGTTATTCCAGGTTACACCCTCGATTTGTTAAGATGTGCCTTCAAATGTAGGTGTGGGAAAGAGTGCTGTTAAGTTTTCTGCTGAGACCACGCAGGTGGATGTTCTGTTCAGGTTAAACATTTGAATCAGATAAGCACTTGTAGCTTTATGGTCTTGCAAGCGAATGGAACCTTCTACTTGTGAAGGTTGAGTTGTGAGTTTGTCACCTCTTGTGTTGCAGAGCACTCCGCTGCTGGCGGGAGGTGTGCTGGGCTCGCCGCAGTCCTCGTTGGGCTCTCTCGGGCCGCACCACCCGCCGCTGCCTATGCCCTGTGAGTTACACTTTACACTTCTATATTCATCGTATTCAGTACAAGTTTCATATTGCTCAAAATAAGAAATTACTTTTGAGAGTAACCAGGCATTCTCTTTTTTATGAGAATTTTGTTAAAACTTCATAAAATACATGGATCTATTTTCCAACGTTTTTCTAAGATGCCAGCCGTTGAAACCTATAAAATATTGCTTATGTTTTCCTGGCGTTAAACTTTTTTGTCTGACTTTTTCATGAAGAAATATTTCTCAGTTTTCTCATATAGTTGTAATTGTACGTACAAGGTCATGAATTATGAAAAATAGACTATGCCACTTGTCATGAATAACGTAACTGTGTAGTGCACTGTCGGCAGATCTTTAGTAAAGGAGTAAGGATAGAATAATGATAACATGTGTAGGCAGATTTTTGTACACTTAGACTAAGTGCTAAGTGCAGTGTAACAGTACTATCTACGGATTATAAATAATTCATAAATAATGGGGAGTGGCTATACGACTACAGGCGCAGCATCTGTGTGTCCGCTGGGCGCGGCGTGTGGGGGCACGGCTCACGTGGTCACGCCCGGCACGGGTGACCTGTATGCGGTGGCCTCGCGCGAGCGCGAGAGAGGACACTACGTCGCCTATGAGCCGCTAGGACACTACACACAGTAAGTCACCGTGTCTTCTTTGATTGATTACAGATAAGCTTTTGACAATGTATGTAAACTTTGAAGTTAAGATGTTTTAGGTACTGTATTTATTGAATGTTGCAAGATGAATGTACCCATTATGGATGTGTTCAGTTTAAAAAACAGCTTGACACTATTCTTTCAAGTCAAACACTCGAAAATATCATTGGAATAACCCAAGGTTTTACTACAGCACCCTTACCTTTTAAGCTTTATTTCAACAATAGCTCTTACATTTTCGCCTTGAATAAAAGGTGGAAAGCATAGAAATTCTGAAGGAATGGTGTGTGTGGTTTTTCCTAAAAACTATAATTATTATAACCATCAGTCGAGACTCGGTGTCGGAGGTGGGCGGCGGCAGCACGGGCGGCTCCCTGCAGCGGCGCGCCGCGACAGCCGTGCCGCCTTCCAGCGGCCTGCACAGCTTCACTCTGCCCACCGCACACTCGGCACAGCACTCCACACACTCCACACCTAGCCACGGGGCTGGTGAGTCTTTCTTCTGGCCATCCCTCTTGAAGACTGCCTGATTTATGCAAATTTTCTGTACATGACAAAATATTTTTTCGTCATCCTTTGTCTTTAGGAAGAATACCATAGATCACTTCGTATACATCGACCATGATACACGACCGGGTGGCGCCAATTTCATACTTTCAATCGAAAGTTCACACCCCTTCTCTATGACTGCAGAAAGTTGCCACGTATCAAAACTTCCTGGCGCCACTATAAAATGTTTGTTTAGTGATCAGCGTAAACTATGGATGAGCGGCAAGTGCATTCATTACCAGCCGTAATTCAACAATCTTGAAGTCACTTTTTTATGTGTCTTTGAAGTATATTAGATCCTTCAATTGGGTTCAATACGCAATAATTTGGCGCAGAGTACAAACTTACATTTCTGTTTATAAATAACAAAGTACAAGACGTATTGAGTGCTTAATAATATATATTATATCTCCCTACAACAAGACGAAGTGTAATATATATCCTCTTAGTGAAATTATTCTCCTACCTGTGACATACAAAATTCTCCGTGCGGACAACAACATGTCGACTGATTGCTCGATATGCGGAACGTCAGTGAAACGTCACGGAGGCACAAGATGCGACGGTGAGTGTGGTCAAGTAATGCACTATAAATGCTTAAAGGAGTCTGAACAGGCCATTTACGCAATTAGAAAGCGCGATAAGGTTTGGCGCTGCACAGCATGCCGGGGGCAACCACTTCCGCAGGGTTTGAAACGCTTGCAGCTCGAACTCGCAAGCGCGGACGGGAACTCTAAGCGCAGCCCTGACGTCAGCACCCCCTTCGCCTCCCCTATTGGTAATTTCGACGACGAAGACGGCCGCGCCTCCGGTCCTTTTAGTACCTTCCCGATTGACATGCAGACCACTTTAGCGACATTGCAACACGACATCGCACGTATTCTCAAGAGTCAAGATGAAATCAGTGCAAGCATTAAACAGGTGCAAGAAAATCAAAAAAGTATTATGATAAAACAAGTAGAACTAGAGAAATCTGTGGAGTTTAACGGTGATAAAATAAGCCAACTGGAAGTAGACTTGGCTGAGCAGAAAGGGCGTATAAGTACGCTCGACGCGATCAAACCTGAACTTGAGCGAATGAAATATGAAATCGAAAAACTACAAGTGGAAAAGGACGACGCCATGCAAAAGCAGATGTTAGACTCAGTGGAGGTCAAAGGTGTGCCGGAGACTACGCGCAACCTTCGCGAGGTTGTCTACCAACTCGCAAGGGCTCTAAACTGCGCCCTTCTTCCAGAGGACGTGAAACAGGCATCGAGAACGACTACGGGCAAGCCGACGAAAAACATCAAAATCACTTTCACCACTAAGGAGAAGAGAGATGAGTTTTTGGGCAGCGCTAGGTCTAAACGCAACCTCACCACAAAGGACGTAGGACTTGGAGAACAGGACACTCCACTTTACATAAACGAAATGTTAACAAATCGCAAGAAAATGTTACTGTCCAAGGCGAAAAATTATGCACGTGAAAAAAATATATCTTTTGTATGGATCAAAGACGGAAATCTGCTCATGAGGAGGTCTGCGCAAGAAAAAAATTACATTAGAATAACAAAAGAAGAAGACCTTGATCGCTTCTTTCGTAAATAAATATAAAGACCTCCCCAAGAGTATATTTTACAGTCTTCATGAAAATAGTTATCTGTACTTGCAAATATGTAAAACGGAATACTTACATGACTCATCAAATAAACACTATACACAACACTTCAAAATACACACACTGAATATAAAATACACAAATAAGGGTGGCTTTATTTACATAAATAAAGCTATCTTAATTGCTCACCTCTTACACAAGTACCATCGTTACTATTTACCTAACAGTATGCGTAAAATATATCTAATAATACTGAATGAACGAAGTATTAAGAACATAATTTTGCTGAAAATACATCGTACTCCGAGAAAAAAGTGTGATAGGTTTTGTTCTAAGCAAAGTATGCAACTAGCGAACAAAAAGACGTGGCAGCCTAGACGGGCGCAGTGCCGAGGAAATAGCCGCCTCCGGCGGTGGCGCAGGCGACTTTCGCGGAGTCGATATCTTATTATACTGTGTCGTCAGAAGGTACGTCAGAGGAAGCGAGGAGGCGTGCGTACGGGAGCGAGCACTCTTCCAAACTGGCAAGTGAAGCAAACACTGGCAAATACGAAACGGGTAGGCACTTCCACATTCACGAAAATTTTCCATGGCGGTAAATTGCTACGAACAATGATAAAATATAAATATGGGTTAAGCGTATTCTGCATAACTGAAAAGGACGATGTTTCAATAGAAAGTAGCCAGACATCAATTTGCGTGGAAGTATACTGCTCCTACGTTACATATTGCTTATTTATGTATGATATAATATATTCTAACGGTCCACCTACCTATCTACCTACCTACGTCACATACTGCTTAGTTATATATGATATAATATATTCTATTGGTCTTTATGACACATGTTTACTACACTTTTTATTTTATTATACACATATCTTTAGTGTAAATGGAAAATTTATCTCACAAAATGAAATAACCTGGATAAGAACACACCCGTTGAAATTAGCTTTATGTTATTCTTATACAGAAAAAAATCGGAAACTTAATTGTATTACAACAGATAATTTTATAGCGAAAACGACCTTTGCAAAACTTGTTTATAATCGTAATATTTTCACACTGTTTTATTATCTATGGCAGAAATCTATTGCTTCAAAAAATAAAATTAAAAGTCTTCACAAAGTAATAAATACGTCAAAGTATTTACATAATGGTAAAATCCAAAGTACATACAAGACGTTCTATCTTATATGGTTTATAATTGAATTTAAATTACAAAGCATACACAAGACGCTCTGCCTTATATGGTTTACACGTGAATTTAAACTCCTAATTTGAAAAGAGCTCTTCTCAACCGTTAATTTTACAGAAGCAGTAGATAATGACGAGCTTGCTTTAGAATCACACTTTTTAACGCCTGAACAGTGTAGAACCACAGTAAACAAAAATTCAGTACTGAAAGTCATAACGCTAAATATTCGCAGCATAAATAAGAATTTCAATGACTTTTGTTTATTATTAAATAGACTACAGATAGATTTTAATGTAATTATTCTAACGGAATGTTGGATTGACCCTACCACATATACCGCCATGCAACTTCAGGCCTATATACCATACAATACAACTAGACACGTAAATAAAAATGACGGAGTAGTCGTGTATACAGGAGAGGGGCTCAATGCAACCATTTACGAGCCGAAGCTAAAAGACTGTAGTGGACTCGTGATAGACATTGAGGGCAGCACTGTTCTGATAGCACTATATAGGACACCCTCAATAACAAAGATAGATTGTTTTTTAGACAGCTTGGATCAAATACTTCAGGATCACTCATCAGTAAAGAATCTGATTTTGACAGGAGACATAAATCTAAACATTAGCGATTGCGAGGGACCCATAGACAATAGAGCAGCCTCTTACTTATGTTTGCTCGCAGAGCATGGACTAATACCAGCTTCAACGCTACCCACTAGAGAAAAGGCATGTTTAGATCATGTTATTACTAGATCCAATGGAGATATTCAAGTAACTATATGCGAAACAACGATCACAGATCATTACCCTGTTATAATCACGGTGGATAATATAGGAAGTAACAGAAAAAACAGCATACCTAAGTTCCAACGGGTTACAAACTACGATGAAGTGCAGAAGGAACTGGATCAATGCGACTGGAAAGAAGTAACCAATGAAAATAATCCCTCGTTAGCAACCGACATCTTTATCAGTACATTACAGAAAGTTATCAAGGCACACACAACCACACGGACACTACCTCGCCGGCAACGCAATAGAAAAAGTTGGATAACTACGAGCCTAATAAAATGCCAACAGAAACGAGACAAACTTCACAAAAAATTAAAAAAATTCCCTGGAGATTTGGATCTAAAAGAACAATACAGAAGGTACAGAAATACGTGTAATAGAGCTATTAATTGTGCACGTGAATTATATATGAGGGAGCAACTTGAATGTAATAAAAACGATCCCAAAAAAACTTGGAAATTAATAAAAATTGCTGCCAGTATGCCACAAAACAAAAAAAATGACGCGGAAAAAATC
>WYDE02082206.1:0-11872 GCA_009867175.2 Adela reaumurella
ATGCCCGTGGGCGCCGTCGGGCTGCTCCTCTGAGCTAGCCTGGCGAGCGCCATATGTCGCGCTTCCCAAAAAAAAAAAAAAAAAGGTATAACAGTACTTTTTCATGCAGAGTAGCGAGACACCTGGGGCTGCGTTGTGGAATGTTATACCGCCGACGCCCAAGAGCATTGAGTTGGGTCTTATATGGGGCCTACGAATGCCGAGCCGTCACGAATAGTGCCTTTTTACTATTACCTTGATGGATTACATGATATAAATTACAGGAAATCCATTGGAAGGTGTATTCCAGAATTTGAACTCGCGTAAGATAAAAGTAATGCTGGAGCGTTTAGTTCGCACTTTAGGCAGCTATGCAGTGAATGGATGCATTCCTTGCCTGCTGCGCGTGGACCTACGATGAAACGATAACGTCCGGATCGCTTCGAATAGCTACTCAGAGCATTCGCCAGTCGACACGTCGACAGTACACAGTGAACCAATCTCTCTATGCGTTCAAGTTTGCAGGACACCTCGCAGTTGTTACTTGGCGAACTGCTCGTCTTTGGATCCAGTTCAACAAGACAAAGTCGATAGAAATACTGAGTCAATCGGACGGACCACAAAGATTCTAGCAATACTCCACTTTTCATTATTATCTAATCATGGTTGGATCACACCTATTATGGAATATAGAAATCCTGAAACTCCGCATGGACATTGGATCCCTGTGCGTGTTCTATGGACTGTATCATGGAGAACTCTCCGTGATACAGTTCCAAGGAGCTGCATAATGCAATCCCTCTATCCACATTCTACCATCGCTCCACCCGCAACAGTTTGGGAATGCTTTCAAACATTGTAATATTGACAAATAAACAAATTTTAATTTTATTATTTAGCTTTTTTGTAGATCTCTCATTTAATCTGCGATCGCGTATCGCACTCAAATCGCATAAGTATTTATTTCCATACATACATGCACAACATCACGCCTCTTCCAAAGAGGAGTTGGCAGAGACAATTGAGCGCCATGTGACGCGTTCCTGCCATACATCCTTTGCTTCCTCAACTGTTATTCATCGCTTCATACATACTCGTTGGTTTCGGGTGCTACGACCTTGCTCGTTCCGTAAATGTTTACCTATTTGGTCATGGTACGTGCGCCTTGGGCGGCCCCGTTAGACCCTTCCTACCACATTCGCTTTATATATTTGTTTGGTTATTCTCTCACCATCAATTCTCCCCACGAGTCCAAACCATTTAAGCATACCTTTCTCTATCCTTGTCGCTGTGTCTTCTTTCAATCCACTTTCTTTTTTTCAAACATTCATTCTTCACCTTATCTTTCAAAGATACACCACATATTATTCTCTATGAACGAATTTCAACTGCATTTATTCTACTTTCAAGCTTCCGCCATACCCAAGATTTACTGCTCGTGAGTGTAGGGACCAGAACGCTATTATGAATAGCCATTCGTGCAGTGTAGCTTATCACCTGAATGTTCAGGAATTATTCAAAGCCCCATTCACGCTATTGCCTTTGATCAGTCTCCTATTAATATCTTTATCATACTTTCCGTCCTTTGTGAACACACTTCCAAGGTACACAAAACTCATTTGTTCAGCTTTTCGCCTTATATTCTTACATAATTAATAAGGTGCAAAAATAAATTAAACTATTAACGATAGTTGCTCTTTGCGGGTCGTTATTAAGGCCTCGTCTTAAAACTAAAAATCTCCGGCAAACAATGAAGCGGACACAAAACCAACATTCGATCGCTAATCTCTCGAGAGCATACAATTTGTAGAGCTAATTGCGGCCGCGTCGGCGAGCCCGAGACCTCGGTCGGATGTCGAGACGAGAGTAAATAGCGACTTATTTCTTAATTATAGAGCGACCGGCGGAGGCGGAGTCGTGATGTACCCTTTCCCCGACCCCCTGCCCCTTCACTTTGTCTCACACTGCCCAGCTATCTGGAAGAACATCCAGCGCTGGGAGTCAAGTTTTATTATGCATACCTTCATAAACGAAAAGTCTTCGCACTGCACCAACGAACTGACAATGCAGTGCTGTGATAGGTTAGCTAGCGGCAAGACATACTGCTTTAGTTGTTCCAAGCTGAGTAGAGCTTTTGACGTGAATTCGATGAACGTCTAAGGTTTTTTTCAGCGGGAGGGCTATGGGTTACATGGGGGTGATGGAAATGTAGTGGAAATTGGGTACTGTCACCAGCTTCGTGTAAATTATCCAAGAAAGGTGGGCGAATGTAACTTATACATTCTTTAAGAAAGGTTCGGTGCAATTACATGAACAGTGGTTTTTTTTAAATTTTAATTTAATTAATGCCACTTTGAAGAAGAGCCTGAAATGTATTTTTTCTAAAGGAATTCACGAAAAAAAAACATCAGTAAGTAGTAACTCGCCTTCTACCCACCTTATTTTTTTTAGGAAACCCGTCCAGATTGGTACAGATTGACTTTGCACCACCTACATAACTCACCAAGTTGTTTAGGATGACATCACTGGTACCAGAAGATCTGGGCCGCTACCGCGCTATTATCACATGAACGAGTGAAGAGACAACTCCACGATTTCAACCAATCAGACTGGCCGTGTCGAGTGCGTTAACGCATACGATTGTCTGAAACCTCTTCACTCACTCGAGTGATATTACGCCGGCAGAGGCACTGGTGCATTAGGTGATGTTTCCATAAAAAAAAATGATAATAATTACTGGCAAATTAATGTAAGAAAGCGACTGAATATATGCGTAATTCGTTTGCATATTGCCGTTGTTGTTATAAATCTCAGCTGAGCTCAAACCCAAAATATTTGCGCCTATAATCTTGCTTTACCAGATACCGAGATAACAAGATGATAGTTTCAGATTCACTAGGTGCCATTTCTTAAATTAAAATTAATGAATTCGAAGCAACGCAAGTCGGGTTGCTTCGAATTCATTAATTTTTAAAATGTATACATTTGAAAAAACGGATGATAACTTGATAAGTACAATTTCTTATTAATTTTCATCTTAAGTAGGTAGTAAGTAAAGTAAGTAGGTCTACAACAAAACACATATTCTATATTTAAATAATGAAGGTAAGACTTGAATGCACGTATTCTGTTTTTCGAGTTCTGTATGACTTACTCATTTCGTTAAGACAGCCTTAAAATCAAGAATGTATGGATCTACTGGGTTAACATTACATGACTTAAAGAAGAGACGCCGCCATGATTTCAACCAACCAGACTGGCCTTGTCGAGTGCGTTAGCGCTTACTATTAGTTGAAACCTCTTCAGTCACTCATGTGATGTTAACCCGGGAGATCTACTGAGTCGGTAGCCCGAATACCGAATTAAACGCAACTCGGCCTATAAGTTAACTATTTCATAATTCTTACAAGTAGTAACAAATCACCTTTAACTTCGTTTGTTAGTTTTGCATAAATAACAAAGCAGCTTTTAACTTGACTTGTTAGATTAGTGCAATAATTGCTACTCGATTTTAAACTACTTCACAAAGTAAACTTGAAAATGTAGTTCTAGAATTGTACATTAGAACAGAGTAAGGTACACTTCCACAATGGTAGAAGTGGGCCGACCTTCGGCCGCGCGGTGCGGTGCGGAGCGGAGCGGCGCGGCGCGCGCATCACTCACAACGGAATGCGCTACTAACGCGATTCGTCTCGAGGTTCCGTACCTATCACTCTTGTACTATGTACAATACAAACTCATACGACTCACGATAACAACGCACAGAACCAACCAGTTCTTTGTGAGAGACCAGAGAACATTTGATTGAATACGGCTTACAGTTACTCGGACCGAGATGAGCTGGGTTTATACTGTTGTATTTGTCAAGGAATGAGACCATAAACGGTAATTTTGACGTGAAACGTCTTTACAATAAATCCCAAGGTTTCCTAGAATAGAAATACTTATGGAGTGCCTGTGGAAACTGTTAGCTAATTTAAATAATAACCTTAAAATGTTTACATATATAATTAACTTAATCTAAATAGAATTTCTTTGATTACTTTTTAGTTTAGTTTAGTTTGAGTTTAGGCTCTATTTGTTTAGGTTGAGTATATTATTAGGTTAATTTATGTATTATAATAATTGCATATAATTAAATAATGTTAACTAACAATTGAAATCACAATACATCAAAGCGTTAACTTAAAACACAACAAAAAAATACTAACACCGCGTGTTACTTCTATCTAATCTTAGTTTTAATTATGTGAAACCTAACATACTAGTGTGTACCTAGTATGAGCGCCATAAAGTAATTAAATGTTATTTTCAAGAAAACAAGTCTATCTCAAGAGATTCTCTAGAGCAGGAGAGTGGCTACATGTAAAATAGGTGTAGATATTTTATAAATAAATAATTTTTCATTTTCATTTTGACATTTGATTCTCAACGAAAATTTCTATGCGACGACATACCTTCGCTTCAATAACTCTATAGGAAATAATGCTACAGATTTTACCAGTGTCGTTAGCTCAGTGGTTGCGATATTCGGTATTCGATAACCGAAGTTAAACACTGCCCAGCACGGTCAGGTCTTGGTTGGATCACCGTTTGACCGTTGACGCTGGTCGTGGATCGGATTTTACGTTAAACTGTAGGTCCCTTCTTTCTGCTTACATGGTGGTAGGGTTAAATGAATGTCGGTAGAAGCGGCTATGAGAATGTTCATGTTTTCCGTCCAGTTCAATTTGGCCGGAAGGGATTGAGGGAAGCGCTGATATGGCACATACCTACATAATTAACCTAGGTGTTTAGACTGACATCACTGGTACCAGAAAACAGGTGCATTAGGTGATATAGCCTTCCGTGTCAGCTTCAATAACAAAAAAATAAAATAAAAAAAAGGATTTTCCTTTCAGAAGTCCTTCATATACATCGAGCAAGCACGTATGACGTCATAAGCTTTATCCGAATACATGTAATTGAAAACTAGCGATTCCATTATGGACACGCAATAGGCACTATCTGCACATAAATTGTCGTGGGTTATTGAAAATGTAGGTGTTTATTGTATTCACGGAGTGACGACAAAAAATTTGACAGTCATAATTTTTCCATATTTTAAATAAATATACACATATATATGTATATATCACAAAATACCCATTTTCTGAAAAAACCGTTGTCACAGTTCATTAAACATTTCCTTAATTTTTTTTTACAAAACTTTTTATGTATATGTATGTCAACCAGACAAAGTCAGTCTACTATTTCATGGTACTCGACAAAACAAAATAAAATTCTCATCTACGACCGATGATTGTACGCAGGAGGAAATCCTCAGTTTTCGTTAAAATGAACCACATTGAAAAACTAACACGATATAATATTATATATATACATAGCATCTTACATGCTCATTCATAGCCGCTGCTCGGAGAGTAATTAAAATCTAAAGTGCGCTACAAACAGACAGACATGAGCATGACTGTCAGTTTTTGTTCTTATTTACTTTGTGTCGGCCGATGTAGGCGGCAGATAAAAACTTAATTAGATGCCATGATAAAAGCTATGCATACACAACTTGGGAGGACTACCAAATCACTATTTTAAGTATTAATCTTTATTACTACTTTAATTTGTGTAGCAATGATAGACACCAGGTTTAGTAAATAAATTTATGAGTAGGTAAGAGAATCAACAAATTGGAGAGGCGTATGTCCAGAAGTGGGCGGTTAAACGCCGATGATGATGATGAGAATTAAAGTAGAAATAAGTTTGCATAAATTATATGCAAATTTACTCACATTTTAATTATGTCTCTAGGTTTTTTTATTTGAAACCAACTCCGATGATGCACCAGTTTTTCGTACCCGTGATGTCTGCCTACACCTTGATGAATTAGGTAGGTGCTATGAAAGCGCTTCCCTCAAATCGAGTCAGCTACAATGATCTGGACGGAAAACACGAACTATTTTACTTATTTAAATGCCGTACTTGCCCATAAAGACTCAAATTCTAATATTTATGGGCAAGTAAAGGGAATTTGTCCATAAAAATTCAAATTTGAGTAGGTTATTTTAAGGAAATAATTAGCTACCACGGGCGCAATTTGTGGTCTTCGCTTCTTTCTGAGTGTTAACAGAGCCACCCTTCACGAGCCTGAAAAAGAAGCACGGACAGATCCTCGTCTAATCACAAAGCGAAGCCGGCAAAGTGCCGCAAGAGTGTGCGTGCGAGGCGCTGCCATCTGACGGACTGGCGCGATGCGACGTCGGTATGGCGGAGGTTGTCAGACCTTGATGTATTAGTGGGCGTGTAGCAACTCGTGTGCACACGCGATATTGTAGTACCTAGCATGCTTCACAAAGCTTCAATGCAAAGTTACCTCCATCTTTTTTTTATACCTCCATGCCAGCCTGTATGAAAAGTTTCGTTGTCGGACAGCGGGATCCCACTGCACAGACAACGGTGAACTTTAAAAAACTCGATGAGTTCTCGAAACGCTTTGTACGACATATCGTTAGGTTGTCGTCTGTGTACACTATCACTCGAAACGATAACTTCAGACAGGCGGATGTCGGTGCCACAGCTTAACAACAGTGGCTCGGTGTTGAACCATCAAGTTGTTGGCGGTGGGCAGCTGATATATCTACATACTCTGTGCGACAAGAAGCGGCGGGGCGCGCGGCGACACAAGAGAAGAGAGGATGCGGTCATTATGTCCGCAACTGACTATTGTGTGCCACTCGGCGTCGCGTAGCGAACTACGCGACAAATAGTGCCGCACTACCTCCGGGAACTTGTACGAGTATGCGATAAATGATGCATGGACGAACGCTCCTATTCAAAAGGTATCACAGAAATGGAGAAACTCGAATGTAGCCAAAATAAAATAAAACCTATTTATATGCTCAGTGCGAGTGTCAGATTAGCCGGGCGGGCAAGAGCACGCCTCTCTAGCGCGAGGTGCTGGTTCCAACCCCACTGGGAGCACAACATTTATTACTTTAGAATTTGTGCTAAAATGGCTGCTGGCACTCCGGTGAAGGAAAACATCGTGAGGAAACCCACTTACAAGCCGACTGGTCACCGTGGAAGAGTATGACTAAATCCTCTCATATCATGTAAATGAGAGAGCCCTGTACCCAGCAGTGGGGCGAATAAAATTGCTGAAAAAAGAAGAAAAGAAAGATATGCTTTTCTGTCGTGAGCGTTCTGTGCTACATGCCTGGTGACACTCCCATGAAGAAAAACAACCTGAGCTTGTGCCACGAATGGTCACAGTGGCGGTGTATGACTCAATCTTATCACATCATAACAATGATAGAGGCCGGTGCCCAGAGGGTGGTACGAATAAAGTGGCAGAGACAAAAATGCTTATACCAGAATGTGGGTTTATTGCTAGAAGCTACCTTTTTAATTCAACCTTTCGCCAATATAGAAGAGAATTTAACCGAAATTAATTCGAGATGAAATTACAGTTTAAGCTACAAGTTTAAAAGTGTTGGCTACAGAGTTTGGGAATCTGATAAGGTTGCAGTTGACATGCGGGCATTAAGAAGAATATGTGTTGTATCTTTGAAAGATAGAGTGAGGAAACATAAGAGAAGAATGTGTATTGAAAGAAGACATAGCGACAAGGATAGAAAAAGGTTTGATTAAATGTTTGGACATATGGAGAGAATGGATGATGAGAGAATAACAAACAAATATCTTAAGCGAATGCGGAAAGAAGCGTCGAACGGGGCCGCCCTAGGCAAACATACCATGACCAAATAGGTAACCTTTTACGGAAAGGTCAAGTTCGCAGTACCCGTAACCGACGAGCATGAAGAAACAAAGGATATATGGATCAGCAACGTGTTACATAGCGCTCAATGGCCTCTACCTACTAGAGGCGTGATGGTGTGTATGTACATATATTAACAGAGTTTAGCGGAAGGAGGAATCTTATTACGGGAAATCGCAAAGTCTATTAGAATACTTTAACATCTTTTAGAGCGAAACCGCAGCCCCGCAGCGATGTTCCAGAACTACCTACTATCTACTTGCTACACACACCCGTAGCTTAGCGACGACGACGACGGTCGCGGCGCGCTGCGCATAGCGGGTCTCGCGAAGGCGCGGAGGCGACTCTTCACAAATTACCAGCCACGCCGACGGAAGCCACACGACACGCAACACGCAACACGCCACACGCCACAACACGCCATGCGAGATCTCATCTGGTTATTGTTTTGTGTCGTGCGTTGATGAGATGCTTCTCAATGATGTGAAATGGTACTGGAAAAAAGCCATGCATACACGTACAACGTCGAAAATATCGTATAATTATTTTGAAACAGGTAATTAGGTACTGACCTATCATCACATACATAAAATGTGTTTACAAATAAATAATAATCTTAGATGAAGATGAAAGATAAGTGACAATTATTATCGGTTGGTTGCGACGTAGCCTGGTTTGTGAGGATTGAAGTCCGCAACTAGGCATGCCACAAAATTATCTAGTACTGTCTAATTCAGCTAAGTAGAAAAGTGTGCATTTATTTATTTAATGTAAAAACCCCATTCTATCATAAATAAAACAAGAAAGGTTTTTTGAAAGAATATTTGATCACGTAGGTACTCATAACTTTAGATATGATATATTATGTCAGAAAATAAAACCTTGGGTATGAGCCATTACCACAGTGCGTAAAAGATACATATCTACGTATAATTGAAATAAAACTTACCTAACAAAATTGAGCTTGTTCTTCCTGCTTAATTTGGTGGGGCTTGATATACCCAATTCATTAGGAATATAATATCTCTGGTGAAAGAAAACACCTTGAGAAAGTTATACACTTATTGTGTACATCTTATGATACAATAAAAGTTTAAAACAAATACATTCTGTGATCATTCGTTTAGTTTTCCGTCTATAAGTATATAATTCCAATCGAATACAATGCGATGCAACCAGAAAATCATGGCAGAACCTCCTTCATGTAAGTGTAGGAGCCAGGGGGGACGAACGCTCGAGTGGAGGGTAATTTTCGTGGTGGCAGTGATTATCTAGTAACTACTTCAAAACAGTAGTCGAAAGAAAAAAGTTAACAAGACCGGACCGGAGAGGAATGGTGTTGCGTGCGTGTGTCAGTAACTATCAGTAAGTAGTAGATAACTCTAAAACTAAACGCTGTATGGGTTGCGGCGTAGCCTGGTTTGTGATTGTACGCCGCGAGTTCGCTAACTATGCGCCCATTACATACTTTCTCGCCTTTCTCGGAGGGGTAGGCAGAGACGATGGAAAGACATATTTATGACACGTTCCTTTGCATCATCCACCGTCATACATTCCCTCATACATTTTTGTGAAACGTTTTAATAAACCCCATTGAAGGTAAAAACGACGAGGAACCTATACACTAAAAATACGAATATGCTGTATTGTATAAGGGAATTGAGGGAAGCGCTGATATGGCACCTACCTAAATAAGTCACCAAGGTGTTTAGGCTGACATCACTGGTACCTACCAGAAAACTGGTTCATTAGGTGATGTAGCCATTTGTGTCAGTTTCAATAATAAAAAAAGTGGTTGACTCTAAGAATTTCCGGCTATAAGACCGCCTTTTGCCTAGCAGAAAAGTCTATATTTATATTTACTTATACGTATGATAGGAAACATGAGTTATACAATTGATATGCTGTACTCTTAGTTGCTATCCAACACGCGTGCCTACGTTTGTTTAGATAATTTGGTTTTTGTTCCATCTGCTTCCCTACAATCTGAAGTTTGATGAATGAAAATGACATGTCGTTCTCGAGGCCCCTGTCTACCTGCTCTACTCTACCTGTGCGGTGACGTGATGGTTTAGATTGTTTTGATTAACAAGGACGTCTTCTGAGGACAAATGAGGACATTAGTTCAGTTGTGGTTATTTTATTTATGATGAATTCTAGGCACGAATTTAGGATAAGATGTAAGTCAAGTAACTTTAAGTGTGGTTTCGTTCGTTAGAAGTGGGTTATGTGATGTTAGATAATCGATGAGCATTTTTGTAAACATTTCTTAAACAATTAATATATTAAAAATATTTTGTGTAACTTTATTTCGGGCTTGACTTTTTATATCTCTACATACGAAGAATTGATGAAATCGGTTTTCTGGACATTTAAGCATTAAAAATAAAAAAGGATAAATTTTGATGTAGGTACGACTGCAGTACCTGGGACGAAATTAGGACAGTTTATAGCGAATCGTCCTCTCGATTATAGAAGATTAGAAACGAGAATTCTGCTCTTATATCCCCCCCGTTCAGTAGTAGGTAGTAGTACCGTATCGCAGCCAATATAGCTGGAACCAACAGAAGTCCCAGAAGGCGTGACGGGTTCTTGTACTCGTAGCGACCGGACCGGATACCAACGCGTCTCACCGTTGCCGCTCCGACATCAGTCACAGATCTAATTCAATTTAATTGAACTTATTGTTCGGAGATCAACTCAACTTCCTTCTTCTCTCAATCTATCTTCGACCATGACATCGAATTGGGCTTATTTTCTTTACTTACATAGAATAAGTTATCTGCTACCCCACCGTATGACGGTCTATTATAAAATTATTGAAGCCATCACACTTAATATATATATACATCTAGATATACCTATACCTTCTTAATATAAATGTGATATCAGGGAAAGACTAATTTCTGAAACGATAACTTCTAATTCGGTGCATATGATTTATTACAACAAATACAAAACAAACAGTTTGAATACACAATTTATCCAAATAACATAATAAGAGAAAATCTATCACTCTAAGTTCAGTTAATATTCATCGGATTAAACTGTACATAATAATAAATAAAAATAAAAAAAATAAATATAGACTTTTCTTCTTAGCGGAAGACGGAATTATTGCCGGAGGCAACGTCTTCTGCCTTCTGCTGTCAAATGTCACATTTTATATTCTAACCGGCTAGCACTTTAAAACAGTGAGAAGTAGCTCTCGTCGCGGGACTACGTGAGCGGATGCGGGGACTGGGTGACTGGGTAGGAAGGCGGGCACCTTAGGCTCATTGTAACCATCTAAAATTAATATTTACCTAGTTACAGTCAGCGTAGCGCGCTCTGAGAGTAGCGGCGAGCTACGTCAATACAAAAGATTTGAATGCACCTCGCTACGCAGATGCTCGCGCAGAGGAAACCCAGCCGCGTTCACTTACATTTACGAGACAATAATATACGTCGAGAGTTTTTGTTTCCGAGTTTTATTAATACTTTTATATCCTAATTTAAATAAATATAAAGTTAAATCTAGATAACATTGACTGCTATTCTAGGTAGAACGTTATAAATAAAGAACTAAACAATTATATTCATATATTATATGAAACAGGAAAATTCGTAAAACTTCGAAAAATGATTATGTTTTAAGAATTTTTCTGTTTCATGTAATATACACATTTTATAGCGACGTGCAAGCTAAGCACGGAAAAACAAAAGTCCAACTAAACATTTAAATTATGTCATTTAAGTGTCAGATTAGCCGAGCGGGCAAGAGCACGCTTCTCAATCGGGAGGTGCGGGTTCGATCCCCACTGGAAGCAAAATATCTACATATAAATTTAGAATTTAAAAAAAAACATCGTGAGGAAAACCACTTCCAAACCGGTTGGTCGCCGTGTAAGTGTATGACTAAATTATTTCATATTATTTAAATCAGAGAGGCATGTACCCAGCGGTGGAGAGAATAAAATGGCTGCAAAAGATAGAAGATATAAATTGAGGCAGGCGAGAACGCACGAAAACCGCAGATGGAGATTTTTTAGACGCCTACAGTAGTGAAATTGGAATTTTCCAACCCAAAAAACGCATTTAAATAATGGCACAAATATTACAAATAAAATATATGGTTTA
>WYDE02082317.1:0-11871 GCA_009867175.2 Adela reaumurella
TCGAGTGATCTCGAGTGCGTTAACGCATACGATTGGCTGAAATCTCTTCACTCACTCGAGTGATATTACGCCGGTATGGGCCCTGTGCTCTAGTCTTTTTATAATCTGCTATTGTAATTTCAGTGAGAAGTAGTGATGGGCGAGAATGTGATATGTTTTTTTATTCGAGATTTACTTAGTATCATTCGTCCAACAATCTCTCGAGTAGTAGATTAGTAACCGAGAGATCGAAATAATCGAGATATTCTACTAATTTAGTAGTTATTAATTTCTATAAAAGAAAAAAAACATGATTAATTAACTCAATGTATTTATTATGTAAATGCGAGTACTTTACATAATGAAGTGAACTGATTGAACGAAGCATTCAATCAATCAAACGAATGAAATAAACGAACAAATACATTCAGATATTCGGGAAAAATTAAAGCAAGATCGCGGCCGAAAGATTAGTGCATATATGCATACATAGCGTAACGCCTTTTTCCCAGTGGGGTAGGCAGAGACAACGATCTTCACGTGCCGCGATCCAGGACATCATTCTTGCACTCTCATATTTTACACACGTGCTCGTCGGTTACGGGTACTGCGCAGTTGCCCCTTTTGGAGCACATGCTCGATCTGTTCTAGGAGCGTGCCTCTAGGGCGACCCTTCCCGACTCTTCCACAAAGATTAGTAGTACTAAATAATAATTTCTCGAGGAATGATTCTAATATAATCGAATGATTTCGTTGGTATTATCGATCTCGCGCAACACTAGCGAGAAGATGCAGCAGTGATACGTGGAGCGTTCCGTCCGTCAGTTCAAGATCATAGAAACTGCTTTTAAAAAGGGTTTTCGAGAACCAATTCGACTAAAAAAGTGGTTCCTAAGGGTTACGAAATAACTTAAAGACATCCACCATCAAAGAGTGTCCGCCAACTCAGAAGAACATGTCATGGCAACCAGGGCCCGTATTTCGAACGCGGCGTGACGATGGGCGTTACGTTTTTATGTATGGACTTTTGCGGGCGAGACGAAGTAACTGCATACATAAAAACGCATCGCCCATCGTCACGCACAGATTTATTAAGTGTAGGTACACTCAACGGCGAAAGTGCAGATACACCTAGATTACTTTCTAAGCCTTAAGTCCGCATCACATGACTTCTAGAAAGGTAGCGTTTGGCGCTATTCTGCACAAAATAAACGAACTAGGAAAAACAAAATGTCGCTACCGATCAAGAATAGCTCCAAACGCTTCTATAACAGCAGCGTTGAGAAGCCAAGTGTGACACGGATTGTATATGAGGTGGTTGTATCTGTGCTTTCAAATTCGAGTCTACCCAATCGTACATATACAATTCAGATTCATATAATATATTTGTACGTCGCTGTACATACCTACAAGGTGAAAACTAGATGAAAGTACAAAAAAGTCATTTTATTCGCTCCACTGCTGGATGCAGGCCTCTCTCATCTGCATGGTGTGAGAGGATTCAGTCATACACTTTCACAGTGAAGTTTTCCTTCACCGAAGTGTCCGCAGCCATTTTAGCACAAATTTGAAATTTATAAATGTTGTGCTCCCAGTGGGGATCCAACCCGCACCTCCCGCTTGAAAGAAAAATTCATAAAACTTGTAAACAATTATTCAGACTGAATAGGATTTGAACCTGGTTCTCCGGCTTTAACTGCCGGTGCGTATACCAATTTCACCACCATGCTGACTGAACAATTCGACAAACGGAATAACTAAATTCCAGAATTTTAGAACTCGATACCAGTTTCTTATATCTTCTTACTCCGCAGACTGTCGTCTGCAGAGTCGGTTAAACACAATGGCAGCCAATGCCCAGGTTAAAATTCTTGTCAGACTGAAGAACATTTCAAATTTTTCTTTTTCATCTGGTTTGCATCTCGTATAGCGACGTACAGGCTAAGACCAAAACAGAAAATACGAAAACATTTTAGAATTATGTAAGTACATCAAAATGCTAAAAAATATAAAATCTGAATTGGATAATTATTTTTTCTAATTAATTTTATAATGTCTGGTAATTTGTAATTTGAAAATGTTATCATTTATTAAATAAAAAAAATAATTGCATCTAGAAATAAATAAGAGCGCATTTAATAAATTACAAATCACCAGATAATTTTATTTGTGTCCGCCTCCATTTTTACCTGTTTAAAAAATAAATATGCTACAATTATCTAAACACCTGAACGTAGCCATTGGTAAAATATGGAAAAATAGAGGCTAATAAATATATTTGTGCAAATAACATAGTATGAAATTACAATAAAAATTGCAAAAAAATGGACAAACAGTTTTGAATAATTTGCAGAAATGTCTAACTGGGGGGCTATTCCTAGAATTCACCCGAGTTTATTTCACGTGAGTTTCCATACAAAATACTCACCAAGTGAAAACTTTTTACCATTTTTGACAGCTCTCCTATACATAATGATTAGATTCTCTTTGGTTTCTCACGCGAGGTGAATCCTACGAATCCCAGCCCAGATCTTGCAATTTGCAATTTCATCATACTATCCAAAGTAAAATTTTGTATCTGCGGATCCAAAATTTTACTTAAATTCTATTTGTTGCCTGAATGTTGGGATAGGGTACCCTGCAGAGCTATAAAAATTTAAATCAGGAGAATTCATAAAACAAACAATTTTCATCGCGGTCGCTTTAGTTTTGGGTTAGGATTATCCTCACAGTCGTTGTAGGCAAGCGTGTATGGAGCAGGTTCTAACCAACATACCCTCTCCCAACATTAACAGAACCGGTGGGTCGAGTTCCGCCCAAGTTCCCAAACGCTCAAACCACGAGTGGATTCCGGCCCAATGTCGACGACAGTATAACCCTGTTGTGCCCGGCGCAGGCATTCCCGGTGCCCGCGTATCGGTTAGTCTCATTCAACATTCACTTCTTTCCTCTTTGTACTTTGTGTGAGTTGACCGGTGTTCAAATCTAACGTTGAATTCTTCAGAGCCAGTGGGTCGCGTTCCGCCCAAGTTCTCTTCCTTGCAAGTGGGTTCGATGTTTGTGACTAGAGCTAACGCATCGTTCACGGTCCAATGTCCAGCTCAGGCTTTTCCTGTTCCCCTGTTCAGGTAATGAATTGAGTTTTTGGCACATATTACTTATTTATTAAAATTTTCGCTCATTCGTTAGAGCCCGTCGGCAGAGTTCCTCCCAAATTTGCTTCAGTTTTGACCGGCACCATGTTCGACGCTAAGCAGAATGACTCGTACACTTTACAGTGTCCCGCTCAAGCGTTTCCTGTCCCAGCTTTCAGGTAACTTTCTCTTGTTTCATTCGGAATATCAATTTATCATTTCACTTTGCAGTCGGCATCTATTCGTGTTGTCTGTTCTTCAGAACCGATGGGGAAGGTGTCTCCCAAGTTTCCTAGCATTGACAAAGGTCGTCTGTTTGATTCTCCTTCGAACAGTAGTGTGACGTTGATATGTCCGGCTCAAGCGTTCCCTGTCCCGGCGTTTAGGTGAGTCTAGTTTTTCTTTTGGTTCTCTTCAAGAAAAATCATGACATCTTCGGTGTCACTGCTCTCGACTTTAAATGTCTTTTCAATTTTAGTGCCCTCGTCTACCTTTTGCTAACTTGTCCCAACGTTTAGGCGAAACTATAAATATAACAGTAGTATCTCTCGATCTGACAGATCCCATTGATTTACACAGAACCCATGGGAAAGGTTTCACCAAAATTTCCAAATTCCTTGAAGACCAGTGGTTTTGATGTGATGCAGAGAGAAAAATCTACTTTATTATGTCCGGCGCAAGCCTTCCCCGTTCCGTCCATAAGGTGAGAATAACTTTGCGCGTACATACTCTATCCCATCACTTAATTAAATCACTAAATGTTGATACAGACCCTGTGGGACGAGTATCCCCATACGAGTAGAACTTTGAAAACATTGTCCTGTGAAGGAGTTCCTCTGTTGTGCCCCGCGCGGGCGTTTGCAGTTCCTGCTTTTAGGTAATTTTCTCTTATTTTTACATCTTCAGAGCCAATGGGTAAAGTTTCACCGAAATTCCCCACTATGGAAACGGGCAGAAGTTATACGTACTTCCAAAACTTCAGTGTAACATTACTATGTCCAGCTCAAGCGTTCCCCGTCCCTGCATACAGGTAATTTATACGTAATAATCTATCATCAGTAACAGTTTCTGTGTTTTTAAATAGAACCCGTGGGTCGCGTACCACCAAAATTTCCAACTATGGACAATTCCAGAGGATTTGATTCAAAACTAAACGCAAGCCTTACCCTCTTGTGCCCCGCTCAGGCGTTTCCGGTTCCTCTGTTCAGGTAATGAAACCTGCAATTGTTTTGATTTTTGTTTCAATAGAGCCAGTAAGTCGCGTCCCTCCCAAGTTCGCGAGTGGGGATAAAAGTCGTACATTTGATACCGCGAGCCGTGCCGGCGTCAACTTACTGTGCCAAGCTCAGTCGTTCCCGTCCCCTTCCTTCAGGTAACTCATGCAGTAATAGCATTTCTTCCTAATGCACGTAGTTACGTATCTTTCTAGAGCCAGTAAGCAGCGCCGCTCCTAAAGTCCCCTCTCGTACGATAGAGATTGCCGTGTCTAGCGTAAACAGTACTGTGACGTTACTCTGCTTGGCTCAGGCATTCCCTGTACCTCGGTTCAGGTAACTGATTTTCTTAAACGTTAATGTTGTCTATGTGACTGCACAGTTCATAACCCTTGTCTATTTATCCCGTAGAACCGATTGGATCAAAATCGCCAACATTTTCAACAGAAACGATTTCTTCCTCGTTCCTAAAGAGACAAGGTCACAGCTTCGCTCTCTTATGCCCAGCGCAAGGGTTCCCGGTCCCAGTTTACAGGTATACGTTCAGTGATTTCCCGTGTTTATTTTATTACATTTTTGGTTCATTCTTGTCTAGAACCTGTCGGAAGGGTGCCACCTAAATTCCCAACATTGGACAGTACACACGGCTTCAGCGCTTTTCTCAATATCAGTGTAACATTACTGTGCCCTGCGCAAGCTTTTCCAGTTCCTTTATACAGGTAAAATCCATGTTATGGTTTTCACAAAATAAAGGTAGTAAATTATTCACGTTGTACATGATTTAAAATGTTCCTTTTGTAGAACCAGTTAACAGTGCGGGACCAAAGGTGCCATCGAAAATTATCGAATTCGTGGAGTTCCATTCGCACTCTGTTGTCACTTTGCTCTGCTTAGCTCAAGCGTTCCCGGTACCTCGCTTCAGGTACGATATCTCACTAACACATTTTGTTGTAGAGCCCATCGGATATAAGTCACCCTCATTCTCCACGGATTTCAAAATGGCGTGGTTCGTTAAAGATGTAAAGCAAGGATTCGCTCTAGTGTGTCCGGCTCAAGCGTTCCCCGTGCCGCTTTTCAGGTACACTAACCGTTTCTTTATCTTTTGTAGAGCCCATCGGCTACAAAGCTCCGGGATTCTCCAGTATATCTAAGCTCGCTTGGTTCTTCATTCAGAGCCAACGTGGGTTTGCTTTGACTTGTCCCGCTCAAGGGTTCCCCGTCCCAATCTATAGGTAAGAATTTGTTATGTCAGTCTCAGCTTGCTGTGTACATATGCCTACTTAATTATTTTGTAATGTGAGCTCTTGCGGGTTGTTGGTTACAGAGCCCATCGGATCTAAGTCACCCTCGTTTTCCACTGATGATAAATTAGCTTGGTTCGTGAGGCAGGTGGAACAGAACTTTGCTCTGCTGTGTCCGGCGCAGGCATTCCCTGTCCCATTATTCAGGTAGATATTTTGCCTGCTCATTCGTATAATTTATTTATTTTGTTTCTAGAGCCGATCGGATTTAGGTCTCCTACTTTTTCCACCGATAATAAGCTGGGCTGGTACGGAGAAAAGTAGGGCATAGCTTCGATGTATTATGTCCTGCTCAGGGATTTCCTGTACCTTTATTCAGGTGATTAGTTTCACTTCATAATTTTATTATTGTGCATCAAACCAACAATATTTTATTTTTAGAACCCATGGGATCAAAATCTCCAACATTCTCTAGTGATGTAAAATTTTCTGGTATCACTCGTTACACGGGCCAGGCTTTCGCTCTGCTGTGCCAAGCTCAGGCGTTCCCTGTACCCTTATTCAGGTAAGCTGCTCCAGTATTCGTACTGATGTTTTGTTTCTGACCGTTTTGTCACCAGAGCCGATCGGTTTCAAAGCGCCCACCTTTTCATTGGAATTTAAAAGTACGACTTTGACGAAGGCATCTCAGCACACCTTTGGCCTGTTTTGTCAGGCTCAAGCTTTTCCCGTTCCATCTTTTAGGTGAGTACCTAGGAGTATATAGCGTCATATCGACGAAGTCTTTTGAATTTATTAGTTCTAGCATAGGCTGTTTCCTTCCAACATTCCAGTACTTAATGTTCATTTCATGTGAACTTTTATAATTTGTGTGTTTGGCGTTAGAACCCGTTACTGCTAAAGCACCTTCATTTCCAACCACTGCTGCCTCCTACAACTATATGATAATGGTGGGCACCGGCGGGTCCATGCTGTGTCAAGCGCAGGGCTTCCCCCAACCACTGTTCAGGTGTGTCCTCGACTGTCATTCACTTCACTTTTGTATGCTTTTTTAGTCCTTTTCTTCTGATTCTAAGCGCAGTATATTAGTGAGAAATAATGGACAGAGTTTCACTTTGCTGTGTCAGATACAGACAACTCCTCTTCCTATTCTTAGGTATGTGCTCTATACCGCTTTATCGAATACACATTATCTTCTGTACGCAGAGCCGGTTGGGTCTAAGCCACCAACTTTTTCGAGTGATTCCACCCTGTCCGCCCTAAGGCGATACGGTGGTCAAAGCTTTGGAATGTTATGCCAAGCTCAGGCATTTCCTGTCCCGATCTTCAGGCAAGTATTATCAGTTTTCTCTGTTATAATAATACACGGGTGCATTGCCTGTTTAGAACCGATGGGCGTAAAGTCACCAACATTTTCAAGCGAATCCATGGGCAGCATCTTTCGTAAACATCTCGGTCAAGGTTTCGGTCTTCTGTGTCAAGCGCAGAGTTATCCTGCACCAATATTCAGGCAAGTGCTGAGTCAGTTGCACGCTGCGACGATGACATTTCTGTGTTTTTGACCACGCAGAACCGATGGGGTCCAAAGCTCCGACCTTCTCCAGTGACGCTCGCAGTATAACATTCGTTCGCGACATCGGACATAGTTTCGGGTTGCTCTGTCAAGCTCAGGCATTTCCTGTTCCTTTATTCAGGCAAGTTACACATTATTATGGACATTGAATGTGGTGTATTTCAGAACCCACTAGTAACGTGCCTCCCAAAAAACAAATCGCCGATCAGTTTGAGGGCTGGAAAGTGTTAATGGCCTCTTACAACACGACAGCATTTATCACTTGTCAAGTTGCCTCTTTTCCAGTGCCTCTGTTCCGGTAAGCAGCACTTCATACTTCCGCTTCATTACAACTTCATTTGTTTTATATTTCCTCAGAACCAATGGGGGCAAAAGCGCCAGCGTTCTCGAGCGATTCTAAAAGTAGCACATTCCTTCGTGAAATAGGACAGAGTTTCGGACTGCTGTGTCAGGCTCAGGCTTTCCCTGTTCCCATATTCAGGCAAGTTTTCAAATATAAATACTTTGTTTTATTTTCATATTGACAATTCAGAACCGATTGGGAGTGCGGCCCCAAGTGTTTCCTCGACCCCGAAGTATGCGATCCACTTCATGCGACACGCCAAAATAGCTCTTTTGTGCCCGGCTCAAGGATTTCCCGTTCCAATTTTCAGGTCGGTCATCAATATGATTGAAATAATTATCCAACTTTAAGAAAACATAAATGTTACAGAACCCACAAATAACATAGCGCCCAGGAGTGATAAAAACAAAAAGTTCGAAGGGGGAGAGATATTCACAATTTGCAAGGGCCAAGCTGCTTATTTGACTTGCGACGTAGCCGCTTACCCTGTCCCGCGGTTTAGGTAAGTCGCTTGCGTCTATCCAAGCCATTTCATAAATAGGCACAAGTTCGAAAGTCTTATGGGTGTGTATTTACCGATACGTGGTTAGTTTCATTGTCCCTTAGGTAGGGATTCACTTTGCTGGTTTGGCTTCGCGTCTCATTTTGTTTAGCTAGGCTACCGTGGTGTTTACTGAAAGTATCCTAATTTTTGCAGAGCCTACCAATAATATTCCACCTAGAAAAGCGGGTAAACAATTTGGAGGCTGGGAAATTTTCGAGGTGGCTCAAGTAGATGTGGCGTATTTAACCTGCCAAGTTTCAGCGTACCCTGTCCCTTTGTTTAGGTAAGTGGCATCAGATACTATCCGGAGATCGTAAAGGGCGCCCGAACATTCGTCTGTTGTCCTCTTATAGTTCTACATGGGCCTTAACACTTCTCTTGCAGAGCCGACCGGTAGAACGGGACCAAAAGTCGCCGGCGACGGCCTAAATAAGCAAGTAGGTAGCCTGGCCGATAGCCTCGTGCTGCTCTGTGACGCACAAGCCTTTCCCGCCCCTAGTATGAGGTAACTGCTTTCCGGGTCATTATCATTATCATAAGGGTTCCCCGGTGTAGACATCACACGCATTCATCCCTCACATTGCTCGCCGTCACATCCACACCGCATCGACGATACTCTCTCCGTAGATACTGAACACTTATGGTTTGTATGTAGTTGGATTGACTTGGGTGTGGTTGTGTTGCAGACCACAGCCCACTAGCCGGCGATGAGGTGATGAAGGCGTGATGATCCCCTCCACAAAGTATCGATTGAGCGGCGCGAGACACCTCTTGGTAAGTGTCGGGGTGCTCTTGCTTTCTTGTTTCAACGCTTTAATCTTTACTTTGTGCTTGTCTTTCCTTTGAGAGTTTATCACTGCTCCCGTCGCTCACACGCCTGGGTCGCTTCTACCGTTCTTCCTTTGCTGATTGTAGGGAGGATTTCGTCGGTTCCGCTCCGTCATCTGCATTATGCTTTTCAGTCATTTGTTACGTCTCTGTTCTAACTTTTAGCAGCTGTCAAATTCTTTTGGTGTTTTCGAATTTTCATCAAAGCATAACTTATTAGTTTCATCATCCGAACCTACCAATATGAATGTTATTCCCAAATTACATGGAAAATTACGTCCAATGTTTATATGGAATTGTTTGTTTGCAAGAACCCACAAGCAGTGTCGGTCCTAAGTTGTCCGGAGATCGCTTACAAGAGCTCAGTTTGGCAATGGGTGCTACGGGAACCGTTTTGTGCTTGAGCCAAGGGTTCCCTGTTCCCCTTTTCAGGTGGGTTATGGTATCCGACTTTTAGAAAGCTATCCACGCATTTAATCCTTAATTTTGTACATTGACTTGTAAATATTTGGGTTCGAATCCCATTCGAAAAATTCAGAAATAAATAGCGCTCCTTGAATTCTATAAATGCGTAAATTCCATGTCTCTTTGTTTCAGATGGTACAAATTTATTGATGGCACGACGAGGAAACAGCCGGTCACATTGAACGACAGAGTCAAACAAGTCTCCGGTACTCTCATTATAAAGGAAGCGCTCGTCGAAGACTCGGGCAAATATCTGTGCGTCGTCAACAACTCTGTTGGAGGTACCAGAACTATTTATTATTATTCTTCGTATCATAAGACCTCCGCAGGGAGTTGATTCACAAGTTAGACGCATTATGAGTTTTCGCTTGGGTCAAAATTTCGGTACGTGGATGACAACTGGATGTAGATTGCTTTTCCAGAGGGTGGATCGATGGTAGAAAGGAAAAGTGGGAATCGAGCTGTAGAGCGGGTTCCCACAATTTCCAAAGAACAGCTTGTGGAAGACGCATAGTGAGGGCACCTCTTCCGATGGCGGAGTGTGTGTAGCTTACGAGTTACTTCTGTTACATTTCTCCCACTATCCACTTCGCTCACCACTCTATGGCGTCAAGCAGAAATGTACATGCAGAGTCCTGAATTGTACATGACACTAATACTGTTTCCAGGTGAATCTGTGGAGACGGTTCTGACAGTAACGGCACCACTAAAGGCCACTATTGAGCCAGCCACGCAGACAGTGGATTTCGGCAGACCGGCCGTGTTCACGTGCCGCTTCGAAGGAAACCCCATCAAAACTATCACATGGCTTAAGGACGGAAAGGACATCAACCATCATGACGCCCTGCTGAGGTAAGTGTAGTTAAAAAAACTCTCACTTCAACTTGATAAATTATGTAACTTTGTATTCACCCAGCCATATGTATCACATAAAAATTGTAGTGTTTAATAGAATATGCAAGAGTTTGTACTGGCTTACGTACAGTCGGCAGAATACGAGTTTACGAAGCATAGTACATCTTCTGCGCTGCCATACTATGGAATGCACTTCCTCGTGGTGTGTTTCCTGCAGTGCATGACTTGGAACCCTTCAATAAAAGCGTGAACCTTTCACGTCGGACCAGCATTGAGAGCCCCTCATTTGAAATCGAATCGAATGATTTGATCGGCGTCTTCGGCACAACAAACCACTCTGACGCCGCCAAGTGTCTGGGCGGCGTCTTGAGTTGTAAGCTAAGATTTTGTATGGAAGGGGAGTAGTTCATAGTGGCGCTGCTCTATTTTTCATATAAAATCCTTCTACGCTTGTGCTCTCTACACACTCTACGCATGCGTGTAAACTCCTGATAAAGCCCACAGTTCATCAAGACTAAATCTTTATCAGAAAAATCAGAAGAATCAGGAAAACAAAGTAAAGAAAATATGTCTGAGCCGAGACTCGAACCCGGGACCTTTGACTTAGCTGCCGCTGCGATGCCAACTTCGCTGCCCGAACCGTGACGTGTTCTCTTCGAATTGTCGCTGTATTCATCCTATCGTTTTGAACACTCACTTCAGCGTTCGAAGTAGTTTATAGATCGCTTCCCATCCTGCGACTAGGATTTCACAAGAGTGCAACATCAAACTACTTCAATGATGCAAGATAAAAGTCATCAGGGAATGAGATTTATTTGTTAGACCTAGGGGACAGCTTGTAAATATTGTGCTCCCAGTGGGTATCGAACCCACACCTCCCGCTTGAGAGGCGTGCTCCTGCCTGCCCGGCCAATCTGACATAGGGGACATACTATCTTTGAATTGGATTGCGTTGGAAATTAAATAATCGGTGGGCGTACATTTCAGACTGACGCCAATTGTCTTGCGACCTAATCTAACGTGATGTTTTGAAATATTTCAGGATAGACTCTGTGAAGAAGGAGGACAAGGGCATGTACCAGTGCTTCATCCGCAACGACCAGGAGAGTGCCGGCGCCAGCGCTGAACTCAAGCTCGGTGGACGATGTGAGTTCTGACTATTTACCTCTTGATATAGATCAGTGGTTCTTAACCTTTTAGTGATGAGAGACTATTTGAAAAATTTCTGTCTTGCCATGGACCACCAACTGTTTGGAGGTAATATGCAATAAATGTTACTCTGCACTCTACCTCACCCGTAGCGCACTCTCTCCACGGGTCCTTGTGTCGACTTGTCACTTGTTTAATATTTTTAGGACGGCTTCACGGACCACTTCAAGAGCTTCCAGGGACCACCAGTGGTCCGCGGACCACCGGTTAAGAACCACTGATATAGATGATCAAGGCAGGAAAAATAGAAGATTCCTCTCTTGACGGGCTTAGAAAATGCCATCGTTAAAGGTCTATGAGTGTGTACATCAACTTCCCTGTGTGTGTACTGTTACCTTGTCAAACTACACTGAACTGGATGAGAACCACATAACATCAGCGTCGTTGGCTCAGTGGTTGAGGTATTCACTATTCGATTACCGAAGTTAAACACTGCCGAGCGCGGTCAGGTCATGGATGGGTGACCGCTTGACCGTTGACGCTGGT
>WYDE02082428.1:0-11870 GCA_009867175.2 Adela reaumurella
GTAGGTAACGAAACCCTTACAAGCAACACTCGCCGCGCCGTCGCGCCGGCAAGTCTAGACGGTGGCGGCATTTCCCCCCACATCAAAGGATCTTCAGTACTGTCCTTTTCTTATGCTGTGACACATGTTTAAAAAAAATGCCGGCGCTAGATGATGATAATGAAGTACGTGTGCGACTACGCCTGTTGTTCTAAATTCTTTCTTCTTGTTTAATTTGTTTTTCGGCTTTTAGTTTTTTTTTTAATTTTTTTTTATTAGGTTTAATGATATTGTGAAAAGAAGCAAGTCGATGACTTACTCCGCCAAAAAGATATTGAAGAATCAGTGATAGATAAGCCATTTATATCGCTTCCCTCTAAAATCGGCTCAGTGGTTCTCGAGTTAAAAACGAATAGGTGTACCTATTCCAAGACAGGTGGTCACCGAGGGAGTGCATGCATGAATAATTCTCTCTCTCATATCTATCAGTGAAGAGTACGGTGTCCTTGGACGACTTTTTTCGATCTTTCGCACATTTGACCTTTCTTGTCAACTCGCAGGTCATTTAGCGTGGCGTTAAGAATTATTTATTGGATAGTTATAATGAAACTATACGGAAAAATTAACTGTATTATAATCAGATCTATGGTTCTTGAGTAATAATGGAATTAATCAAAGTTTTTCCCTATCTCTCACATATTAAATTTACATCTCTGTTCACCCCATAGCCGCCCATAGGTAATTAGCGTGATTGTAAGGAGACTAATAATTGATGGGAAGAATCAAGCTATTCGTAGAAAATTCTGTATGAAAATCGGTTCAGTCGTTCTGAAGTAATAAGCGGACAGACAACAGAGAGACGGAAGGACAGACGCCAGACTTTAGATTTGATAATATGCCAGTTAATGATTAATTACTTAGATGCACTGATGAGATGAAATAAGTAACTGCTTATTCCAGGTTACTATGCGATAGGTGAATATATAGACGAGGAAGCAGTTCCATACCTGCAGCTGATGCAGGAGGATATTTACTGGGAGCAGTGCGTCACAATGGCCAGGAAGAGTTCTCCGTACATCAGGAAGTACGAACAGCTGCTGGGCAGGTTACACAGCTCTGGTCTGCTGCTCGCTTGGGAGACACAGGTATTTTATTGTCTTATTTAACAGATGCATAGCCTGATGACGGCCTGGGAGAGTTCTCCATACACCAGGAAGTATAACCAGTTGCTGGTCAGGCTGTAGAGCGCATATGCTGCATCTCACTTGGGAGACATGGGTTCTTTTGCATTAGAAGATTTACATCTACTTTATTTCGTATTAAACTTTTTATATATTATGTATTTTTTGCGAATGCTACCCTGACGTCAGCTGTAAGCTCCAATCGAATGCATATTTACTAGTAGAATTGCACAAAACGGCGGTGCAAAATTTGCGTTACAGATATATAGTACTGAATTTGGAAAAAAAATGTGTTTCAGGTGGTCCTGAAACACTCTAACTTCAAGGTTCAACTAGGAGTTCACTTGTCACAGAACACACGGACACAGGAGAGTGAAGTGAAGGGCTTGAACTTTCAGAGTGTTATGGTATGTTGTTCGTAATCCTCAACTATGGCTTGACCACATCCAGTAAGTGAGCGTTAAACAAAAAACTATATTCAGGAGTTACGAAAAAACTTAATGTTGCATCTTCGTCTTTAACGAATTACTATTTATTACTACAGGCGCCTATCGCCCGTCTCCTCCCCGCGCCGCTCTCGGCCCCTCCCATGGATTAATAAGGATGGATTACTCATTCTCGTCCACAGCAAAGAGAACAGCTTTCGCCACGACAGGGGTAAGAAGAAGACGTCACGCGGGCGGGGCGGGGGACGTTGCGTATGCGATGTACGTTAATGTGCGACGTATTGAAACTTCTATCTCGCGCTTAAGCTGTCAGTGTCCCTGGGGCACGTACGTGGTTATCCCGCTCACCTATGTATGAGTTATCCATCCTTATTAATCCATGGGCCTCTACCCCTAACTCCCTACCCCCCCTCCCCCACCCAATCCTCGACCTCTGTCTACTGGCAGCCGCACTACGGATTTTCTTGGGTAGTTGGTTATTTAAAAAAAAATTTAATCCTTTTTCGATTACGCCTTAGGTTTATTCAAAATTATCAATTTTGTTTTTATAAATAAAGAAATGGACTTTTATATGTTGTTTTTTTTGTTTCAGGGCATTTTCATACTTCTTGGTTTCGGAACAGTGGCTTCTACAATAGCTTTCATTGGAGAACTCATACACGGCAGGCATAAACATAATATTATATAGATATTGTTACAACTAGTTAAAAGGTAGGCTTTGTAAAAAAGTGTTTACGGGTAGTAAATAGTTCTGAAAAATGTACTTATATACAAAATAGTTTGCGGATATCATTCAAGTAGATATATATATATATATGCGATTAAATAATACTAAATATTAATATTAAATAAATAATAATATTAAATTAATTAAATACCTACACTTGCTTATTATTTTACTCTCTTTTGAAGAAGACAGTTGAAAATAGTTACCTACCTGTATGTATACACTAAACATACGTACATTTCTACTAATTATAAGAGTAGCTATGTATTTTTCGTTTTTGCTTATTTTTCGCATAATCATTTACAGATTGTTTTTTTTATAGTGAACTGGCATAGGCGGCTGAGCCCAGACTTGCGAGAGAAGATCAGACATAGCCAGTAACACCACTCCTAGCGAAACCACGCTCACAAAGGCGTCATGCCAGCTGTAAGGCGGCACAAAAAGGTCGTTGTCTAATTAAGACTTTTGAAGATCCCCAGGTGTGTGTGGCAGGGAACATGTGGAATTGAGGGAAGTGCTGACTTGGCACCACCTCCATAACTCACCAAGGTGTTTAGGCTGACATCACTGGTGCCAGAAGAACTGGTGCATTAGGTGATGTAGCCATTCGTGTCAGTTTCCATAAAAAAAAATCACCCTTGCACTCAACGGAAAGAAGTCCGTTACTCATTTTCGCTGCGTTTACGTAACTAAGTACAATTTATTTGAAATTGTTTTGACGTAATTTTTGGCATATCTGCATTTTTAGAACAGGCAGGTAAATATGCACTAAATAGTTCCTCTTGTTGAGGGGCCCGTATTCATAGTAGTAATAATGTGACCCTTATAGTCTCACCCTGGATGTGCGTTGTTCGTTGTTGTTTCTTTGTCTGTGCAGTCAGGAATCACGTTGTCCGATCTTAATGAAATTTTGAACTAAGCTTCTTCTAATTATACTAAGAATCCCATGTCGCGTAATTCATTGTTCATAATTATTAGATTTTTATGGACTACGCCTACTTCCTAGTTTGACAGACATTATCTTACTGTTATCGTCAGGCGAGTACGAAACGAGAAACCAACAAAACACTACCTATTGCTTTGTGCTATGTGAAATTCAACGAGAATTCTAATAAAAGAATGCGTACTCTGTACTTTAGTTATACCGTTCTTTGTATACACCGCAGTTTATGTCGTTAAAATAAGAGCGGGAAATGTCAAAATTATCGTAAAACCTTTTTTTTATGTATGGCTGTGGTTCGCGGGGTATGAGATGAGATATAAGGTGTTAAGTAAATAGCTAATACCCGAAAGGGGGTGATTCTGTACGTGAAACTGAACAAATTTGTTCTACGACTTTTGAAATTTCATAAAAAAAATTCAATATCTTCACACAAATGTTTTTAATTTTTTTTTAACTGTTTTGGATTACATACTTATTACTTAATTATCACACCTTAAAAGATGTCTAACCGAAAGCTTAATACTTAATATGAGCGGTATTTATTCAGTTATACTGAGTTGTACTCAATGACAAGGTCCCACAGACCACAGAATAGGAATAGCCCAAATTGAAGCGAAGGGCTATTTTGTTCCATCTATGGCATTGTAACGTTGATGGAATCAGGGCCGTGACCGTGCTAACATCAAATGAGCGAGTGAAGAGACAACGCCACGATTTAAACCAACCAGACTGGCCGTGTCGAGTGCGTTAACGCTTACGATTTGTTGAAACCTCTTCACTCACTCGAGTGATATTACGCCGGTAGTAAGGCAGATGTTACAAGATTACAGCCAGATATGACGTCATCTGTTTAATTGAGTTAAGTGAGAAAGAGAGAGCATATCACACCTTCTATCGCAGCGCAGATTAAACAATGCATAATTAAAGGGGGGTTCGCATGTTAGGTCGTTTATTGTGAAAACAAAGTTGACATATTGTTCTTATATTGTTAATTGTATAAGCGTAGGTATACGCATTAGTTGCTATGGAACAAATTTCAGAAGACTTTTCCGAAACACTTTAATATTGTTAATTCATAAGTTTTCATTATTGTCCCGTATATTTTAGAATATAGGTGCAAATAAAGAAAAGAACACTACACAACATCATCATCATTTGCTTAAAAAAAGAGAAAGAAGAGAAAGAAATTAAGTTATACATAATAAATTCAAAAAAACCTATTCTAAAAATAAAATTAAATCTAAAATAAACCAGTGTACGTCGTTAGAGGAGTGGAGTCAGCGATGGGTGTTCCAGAGAGCCCAGGTAGTATATTGTTAATTTGTACAGCGTACATCAAAATGTTAAGCTCACGCGTTATAAACTAGCATCCTTGGACAGGAAAGCGAATATTGGAAGACCACTCGCCAGGTGGGATGGTGTGATGGGAAGACATCAGTTACGTCGCAGGCAAACAATGGATTCGTGTTGCCGAGTACCGGGAAGGTTAGAATTTTTTTTGGAGAGGCGTATGTACAGCAGTGAACGGCTAAAATCTGACGATGACGTCAACATGATTTATGCCTGACACAGAACACATTCAGAATATAATTAGCACTCATCTGGCTAATTAAAGGGCAGGCGCTTCGTCCAGGAGGCTGTGAGGACTCTTCAGGCGCAGCATTGATACACATCCCGCTGCCCGACGCCACGCAAGCCTACCGCATCATTATTTAGTACACATGCTCTGGACAGCATGCGTTCTGAAAATTCGGACCACCTAATGGTCTTGCCAGTTCTTCTAGGAAGTTTTAGATTGGTGGTGAGCTATTGAAATATAGAATGAACCTACAAAATGTCAGCCAAATCGGCCGAACCGTTTAGGAGTTGTGCGGACAAACAGACACCAAAAGTTTTTTGACCCTAGTGGAGTAAGGCCTTGTTTCGCTTAGCCAACAAAAAAATATTCTCACTTTTGTATTGGAAATTGAATGAGAAAAATGGATCCTAAAACTTAGGATCCCAAAATATCATTACAACTATTTACAACTTTATTGTTGCATTCTTATTTTTCGTAAAAAATATTAATGATGGTAAAAAAATTTAATGTATTACGCGTCTTACCAACCATTTGGCTACTTTTTTTACTGTCCTTACCTCTGAAAATTAAATAAGATCTTAGGCCTACCGGCAGAAATCCGCGAAACTAGATTCTGAAATTTAGTTTCAACGCTATATGTTCTTTTAAATACCTGGGCGATTGCAGATCTACTTATGCTCTATTACAATCAAAGTATGTAGGATCTTGTATTCCCTTTATAATGTAAATAGGAAATTTTTTTTTTTATATTTTTGTTAAATTCGTCCATCAGAGTAGTGTCAGTGTTAGATTGGCAAGAGTATGCCTCTCAATCAGGTTTCCCGGTGAAGGAAAACATCGCGAGGAAACCCACTTCCAAGCCGGTTGGTCACCGTGGCAGTGTATAACTAATATAATGTAATCTGTTCTCTTTCTCTCTTTAATGCCCGTTTTATTAATTGAGATTTTGTGTGAGGTTCCTCACTCACTCACTCATAGTACTGCTGCTGTAGCGAGTGTGACAGTGCCATAGTGTAAATGTAAAATTTTAAATACCCTCTTTGCTTAGCCATCCGGTCCGGGTGCTACACAACGTACCTACTCGTAATGGGCTAGTGATGTCGTAACAGGATTCGCTACGCTCCGCTTGTTCCGCCAACCCGCGAATTTTTTTGCCAGTTCTTGTAAGAACTTTAAATTTGGTGCGTGGTTGGTTGGTGAGTCGATTCGAGAACACCCGCGCGCGAGGCCCGGTTTCCCTGATCGGTGGTGCTGCGCTGTTATATGCAAGCAGAGACCTTTCCTAGTCTCTGATACAAGGTAGATGTACGCCAGTGTTGTCGTAACAGGCTTCGCAATACTCGAGATGGACGTTAAAAAAATGCGAAGTTTCGTGCCAGTTCTTCTAGGAAATTGAAAATTGGTGTATGTCGAGCTATTGACACATTGGATGAAACTACAAAATTTTGCCCTATTGGAAAAACCGTTTAGGAGGAGTGGACTTGAAAAATTTCCAGAGAAGTTTCTGGCCAGTTCTATGAAGTTGAAAATTAGCTAATAATACTCATGATCAAGTCGCCTTTCAAACAAACACGAAAATTTTCGATAAATTCTAAAAAGAGTGTGGACCGGGGACGGGCTAGCTGGAGAAACGCTAGTTTTTTTTATTTTTATTGAAATAACATGGTAGACTACATCACCCAATGCACCAGTTTTCTGGTACCAGTGATGTCAGCCTAAACACCTTGGTGAATTATGTAGGTAGGTAGGTACCATATCAGCGCTTCCCTCAATTCTAACCGGCTACACTGAACTTGACGGAAAACACGAACTATGTTTCATAGCCGCTTCGATATCGATTAACTTCGGTATCGAATGCAACTAACAAGTAATAAATAGCCTAATCTAGTTATCTATTTGATAAATAGATTACCTTAGATACGGGTATAGATACCCTTAGGTACGGTATTAGTGTTTTATAACAAAATGCATGTTTCTTTTATTTTCGTTTCTAAAAAAAATATAGGGATATATTTCTAAATCTAGCACCTAGAACAGACATATGAAAACTCTGCCAGCTCCGTTTTGACAGATTTATATACTAATACTAATTTGGACGAGTCGATACATTCACGTATCAAGTTCTAGTTGATTGAGTTGATACTGATAATTGTGTCCGTCGATCAGCCGACGTTTTGGTTTGACTTATTCTTACAAAGTTATAGTGCCCACACTAATTTAAAATCAATAGACATTTTCACGACAATTTCGACATTAAGTATATAACATTTGACAGGATATACTTGCACGTATTATTTTATTCATACAAGGAACTAACTACTTAGTTCCGTTGCCTCAAGTGGCCACAAGGAAATCACAAGAGATGAATACTAAAGAGTTTAAAGGTCCATGTGCTCAACTTCAAGCGACATTTAAGTTGACCTACGCTACGAGAGAAAACGGGGGGCTAATAAAAACTATATCGGTAATAGATCTCGTCAGCGATTCCAGTATCGCAGTATAGAATCATGTCGTCGTCGTCATGTCGCCATGCATGGTGTGCCTACTACTACCTGAAGTTTCTGTAGAGGGACCTGAACAATCGTTGTTTTAAAATTTTTATATTTGAAGGAAAGAAATTCATCACACTATTTTTAAATACCTACCTACTCTTAAAATGTATGGAGGAATAAATAAAAAAAGAGTTCCATAAAAAATACAAAAAAACAAAAGTTGTTCACTATGAGTGGTATGAGAAACAGAATTCTCTCTTAGATCAGTTCGAAAATGTCTAACGTAAAGCCTTATGTAAATTCTGAATATCGAACAATAAAAATTACACTAAACATCTGCAGACTTCCAAAGATCGGTTAATCGCATAAGCAGTTTTTCGAGATTCTGTTTAGTTTCCTAATTATACGAGTAAAATCTGAAAAAAAATATGCGCCTAGGTCGCGCCCAGGACAATGTTCAAACTTGCGCACATAATATTCTGCTCAGCTTTATACGACTTTGCGGCGTCATAACGCGGATTAGTTAGAGCACAAAGCGACTAATCGTACGACGACGACAGTATTCTGAATGACTCCCCCAGTAATCACCTTTCTGACGTCGCGTCCGAGGGGGACAAACTATGTGTACGTAGTTGAGGTGGTCACTGCGCGCGCAGCTGACGCAAAAAGGGGGCAAAAATCGATTCGAGCGCGCACCCTTTCAACAAGTGACGCATTTTGACATTATCAAACACACCGTCAGGGAGCAGATAATCCCCGTGATCGAAATGGCCTACCTCTGGCTATTTCTGAGTGTTTTAACCGCATGCAATGCTGAATTCGTGTGGAAGCACCACAATAATGAAGAGTTACCGGAAGTGTTGGACGCTGTGAACAGTATGTGCCCAAACATCACGAGGCTGTACTCCTTGAGTGAAACATCTGTCAGAGGCGTGCCCTTGTATGTCATAGAGTTCTCTGCACATCCTGGACATCATGAACCTCGTAAGTTCATTCTACTTTTTAATTAAATCATCATCAGCGTTTAGCCATTCACTGCTGGGCATACGCCTCTCTAATTTTTTCCAACCTTCATGGCACTTGGTTCGGTAACACGAATCCATCGTTTCCCCGCGACGTACTCGATGTCGTCCTCCCACCTGGCGGGTGGTTTTACCACACTTCGCTTTCCTGTTAAAGGACGCCCGTGTATGACGCGTGAGGTCCAGAGCGGCCGTCATACCTGCGGCTCACGTGTCCGGCATCTACCCGATGTACAATACCGGCGTAGTATTATTTGGGTTCACGATATTTGGGTCCTCATCATTCTAATATGTTCTAAACTGAACCTAACCTATATTTTTGTTTCTTTCGCACTTCGTTCTGATTGGTGGGACCCAAACGACGTTACATCAGAAAACGGTTTAACTACCTACAATACCTACTTCTTTGGTGCGTCGTGCGTCGTCGGTGAATATCTTCGTTTCGCACCTGTGTGTCGTAGCAATATTCCCAGCATGACTCGCTCCTTGGTTATATGACTGAGCGAAGCGCAGTCACTTATTCGACTAGGGTCAAAAAACTGTTGGTGTCTGTTTGACGAATTTGTCTGTTTGTTTGCCCGCACAACTCCTCCTAAGCGGATGGGCCGATTGGGCTGAAATGTTGTAGGTTGATTCTGCCTGTCAATAGCTAGCCAAACATCAATTTTAAACTTCGGTAGAAAATATTTAATGTCCACTCCTCCTAAATGGTTTTGCCGATCGGGCTGAAATTTTGTAGGTTCACCTATATTAATCGCTCGCCATACACCAGTTTTAAATTTCCTAGAAGAACTGGCACGAAACCTCGCTGATTTTTTTTAACGTCCATCCATAGTACTGCGAAGCCTTCTATGACAATAAAAGGTTATAAAAACTTAACGGAATACCCTACCGCATCAATTTTACCGCGGCACAAGCCACTCAAAACGTGACTACCGACGCCCATGAACATTCGGTTGTATGCGGAGGTTGCGAATGCTATGCCGGATCGATTTCGGAGACGAGCGCTCACATGGCACCTACCTAATTCACCAAGGTGTATTAGGCTGACATTACTGGTACCATAAAGAACTGGTACATTAGGTGACGTAGCCATCCGGTCAGTTTCCAAAACACTCATTTGTAACTAATCTAAATACTTATGCTGGGAATAAATTAAAGTTAAGTGAAAATTTGAATACGAAACTTTTTAATCACTAATTATGTACACACGGCCCGTCAGCCAACCGTGTTATGCAATATGAGACGCACAATACACTTTAAACTTGCGCTCTCCGGTCACGTGATCGGGTCCAAAGTATATGGTGTACAGAAAGGAGGCTTGTCGACTGTACGTGTAAACCAAAGGTGTGAACTATACACATGGACATTCAGTTGTAATGGGTTGCGAATGCCATGTCGGCCTGACAGGTGCCTATTCACGCCCCTCCTGAAGGACTCGAGACTGCACTTGTAGGGAAATATGTGGGCAGGGAGAGCGTTCCAGAGCTTATCAGTTCTGTAGGTGAAGGGTCTACCTACAGGATTGATTGGTACGCATCCGCGGTAAGTCTATCGATGCAATCCCTGCCCAAGTACGCGTAGCGCGGTGGTGTAAAGGGGACGGCGGGATCGCGTTAAACAGCTCCTCCGAGCACTCCCCGTGGTATACGCGATAGAGCACACTAAGGGAGTCGACATCCCTACGGAGTTACAGTGGTACAAGATCGCGGGACACTTCGGAGTCATCCACTAGTCGCACGGCGCGACGCTGTATCGAGTCCAACGACGCAAGTTGGTAGTTGACTGAGTCATCCCACAGGTGCCAGCAGTGCTTCAGGCAGGGTCAAATCTGCGATTTATACAAAAACAGCCCTTTGGCCCGGCGGCGTGAAGTAGCGTCGCACCTTATTAAGTACTTTTTAGAAGCCAGCTTGGCCTTACCATCGAATGGTGCCGGAAGTTTAGGTCAGGCGACAGTTCGATTCCGAGGACCCCGAGGTGGTCGCTTAGTTTGAGTGAAGTATCTTGGAAGAAGGAACTGGTGTGAACGCAGCTCTCTTCGCACTGAACGAAGAAACTTGTATCTTGGAAGCGTTGAACTGGACCAAATTATTACGGAACCACTCAGAAATGGAACTGAGTGTCTGTTCGAATTCAGACACAAGTCTTCGCCTCTTCTCATACACAAAATCCCATCGGGCTGAAGGGTGACAGGTGTAGGATCCGTGTGTCGTACTGTCAACTGCATAACAATGAACATGTCTTTGATATGCATAAGAAACATGCATGTATGGCAGGAACATCTCAAAGGGCGCTCAATTGTTTCTGCCTAAACCTCCAGGAAAGTGGCGTGATGGTATGTATGTACAAGGGGCCGAAGTAATCGACATACTATCTTAATTTTGAGAGAGTAATCCAGCTCAAGCGGCTGAGTTGGGGACACGTGTCTAAGAGCAGACAATCGGTGCAGACGAGTGCTCGGATGGAGACCACTTACCGTATAATAGTTATAATAAACCCTGTATCAATATACCATCTCTGGATGGATCGACGAACACAGGGGTCCTGAATCAATAAGTGTCATTGAGCACCGTGACTCTGGTTTCATCAAACGAACAAGGCTCACTCAGAGGATCAGGATCGTGCACGATATATTTTAATACATACGGGATGTATTGAGCCCTGCCTTGGGTTGCGGAGTAGCCAAGTTGGTGAGCGCACGCCTCTTACCCGAGAGGTCGTGGGTTCGATACCTGGTATGCGCACAAGTTTTCCGGATTTTTAAATTCTCGGTTAAAATTTGTAAGCAAAATTACAATGCAGTGTGAAGGAAAACACCGTGAGGAAACATAATACAATACAAATAACAATACGAATGTGTTTTAGTGTATAAATGTTGACCGTGGAAGAGATTGCCTCCATCAATAAGTCCGCCTTCTGCTGAGCAGAAAAGCGATATTTATTTATTTATGTATACTCGTATCTGTAAATACAGGATGTTGTATCTGATGGTAAATTATATTGGTCAAATGACATTTCATTGAAGGTCAACCGGTATCATTACTTCGAGTTCTTTAAGAGTCTAATTCGGTAGGTACTAGTAAATGTCAGGTTAGTTAGTATGTAGTATAGACGAGCAGGTAATAATAGTAATTTTATATTTTATGCCATTGTAAATAGACCTACAAAGGTATAGAGTACAAGGTGCACATCGTAATAACTAAAGCGGAAACACTGTAACTACTTATCGACCTATACATGTAGTATAGTCCGACATACATCTTTTTGGGCGTGGAATTTAGACTGAACTAAACGGTTGCCATACTGAACGAATACTAAACGAAACGTTATGTAGGCGATGCCGCTATAGTGTCGCCCCCAGCCATGCATAAAAAGATCTATGTCGGACTATAACCATAGATTACTATAATATACTCCGTAAAGATGGGTCACTCCTTTGATCTGTGGCCATGCCGCCTTTTTATTCACCTACAACGCCAGTCAGAGGTTCTCAAACTT
>WYDE02082539.1:0-11869 GCA_009867175.2 Adela reaumurella
CACAATTTCTCATACAAACTGAACGTTAACGATGATCGAAGGGAAGTGAAAGAAAACTCATGGTAGGGGTACAGGTTAGTGCATTTGAAAGGTTTGAAAGCACTTAATTACATTATTGGGCGAGAGATGCGAGCCCGCAAAAATTTTTATAACATCAGGGTTGTTAATTGTTTTCAGAGCAGGAACTTAAATAGCGAGCTCAAAATTGTTATAAAATATTTTTCAAAATTAAAAGCTTGCCGGGTGTGTAAGGTACTTGTATTTGCTACTCCACTACGGTTTATTTCTGATAAAACATTTATGAAATGCTAAATACCGCTGCCACAAGTCCGAACTGCGAGTTTTTCAAAACACGAATGCGCATGGAGACAGCGTGGGCGAGTTGTGGGCCAATAGCGGTTCATTCGCTATGCATTATTATTCTCCGCTCAGTACTGACACGTTAAAATAAACAGACTATACTTATGCGATGATGGTAGGTACAGTTAACTCACGAATCATTTCACTCATGGGCATGGTGCCGCCATATTCCTGGGGTAGTAGCCTGCGCTCGATCTCAGCCTCCTCAGTGCGGCAGTAGAGCTTCACACGCTTCTTGATCTTGTCTGAGATGAGCCCCATACCGAAGTCCAGCGCAAACTTCACGGTAGGATGAACGTTGGCGCCGTAGATCTCTTTGTGTCGCATGGGGACAGTTCGCTGAAATCAACCAGTAGCAATTTTTGTTATTGGTAATAAGCCGAGATATTACAGTTGAGCAATCTACTTAATTAAATTCTTGAAAACACTGACTGATAGACACAGACACAGGGCACAGCCTTAACCGGTGGGTCTACTATAAGCATGAAACTCCTTACGTTAAGTGCGTAGGGGAGCACTTAGAAAGGGATTTTGAAAATCAAAATGTAGACTTTTCCGCTTAGCAGAAGGCGGACTTGTTGCTGGAGGCAATCTCTTCTAGTCAACCTTTATACACTACACACATTTGTATTTATAGTGTACACTGGGTTAACATCACATGCGCAGTACATCCTTAGCTTCATCCACCATCATACATCGCTTCACACATGCACGCCGCCGGTTACGGGTGCTGCGAACTTGAGCTTGCGAACAGTGTACACTTTGTATGTAGATTTGGCGTGAAAGTGGTAAATTTATGAAATTGAGACCTCTCCGTTTTTGACAATGCGAACAGCCTCGCGCGGCGTGAAGAGCGAGAGATGCGGGAAGCCGACTCCGGCGCCGTCGGCGTAGTGCACCACACCTCGCACCTGCACGTCCTCGTCCTCCATCAGCGTCTCCATGCAGATCCCCATCACCCGGCACATGTCCTGGTTCGTGTACTTGTAAGGATCGAACACACCTGTAAAGTCACCTCACACGTCATGGTTATGTGTCAACTAGGTATCAAAAGTCTCAATTCTTCCTTATAGTCCTAGGGCTCGTGGACATTGTACTTACGAAATAATTAACGGATTCCCACTGTGAGATTGTTGTATATTATACTCTAGTATACGCCTACTCTTTATTGCAGTAACCACAAGTAACATAGTAAGACCATGAGGTGAAGCCATACAAAGAATTAAGACCAGTTGAAATTTGAGCAAATTTCAGAAAATGTCACTGATATCCAACTGGTCTGAAAACTGTGTATGGCCATATTACATGGGCGTACTATTACTTGTGGTTTGAAATAAGGAGTAGATCGTAAAAATAGAAAAAAAATACCACTAAAAATAAACCTAATTATTTAAATAATTTTTAATATATATTTTTTTAATAGTCATATTATATGGACTGGGAGGAGTGAAAAAAACGACGTGATTATGTTATGAAAATGATTATGTGGTTGTGTTCCTTATGTTTTCGGCCTATAGGACATGTCGGTGTGGCAACTGAGAGGCTTTGCATTCAGAAATGGCAACACTTTAAAAATTCCTATTTCATATTTCCTACGGACAGTTCTAATCGGATGTGGTCTTCGAGAATATTGAAAAGTGTCTAATAATAGTCTAATATTATAAACTCCTACACCAGTAAAGTGTCCTCATATGGATTACAATTATGCTACGATTTAACTAAAATATTATGCAACAAAATAAAAAAAAAACAATATATATATAGAGAGATTTAAATAAAATAAATTTAATTTAAATTATTACATGCGAGTATTCAAAAAATTACCTTATAGTAGTAGCTATGTTCAACACTTGAAAAACAATTATTATAAATTACCGACTTTACCGTTACTCAAAGTATCAAAGCACCTTTTTTTTAATTGGTTGAGCGAAAGATCAAAAATATCAACCGAATAAAAAAAATCATCGTACGTTTCACAGCTGCGCTGAATAATTGAATTTTTTGTATAGTTGGTTGTCGCCAAAGGAGGGAAGAAAGTTGAGTGATGTCGCGTAGGTTTGGTTGGACATCTGAATTGTAATTTTTGTAGCAGAAAAGTCGAGTCGATATAGTAGTGGATGAAGTCGCGTAAGTGTACGTTTCCAAGCACATGGAAAAATACCCATTGTTACGGATTTATTATATAAATATGATAGTTATGGGTAACGACAGGCAGGAAGCACAACGTTGAATAAAGAGAGGATGTAATCGTGGTCTGGTCCTGTGCCTTTTCGAGGGTTAACCGTTTCGAGGTAGCGCTCGACGATGGCGGTATCGAAGAATACTGTTGAGACGTTGAGACAGTTAAGAGTAGCAGCGGGACTCAGTAGCGGGGTTATGGGGATCGGAGGTTCAAATACTGATTTAAAATTAAATTTATTATTAAATTAATTGATTAAATAAATCTGAAATCTCTTGACCACCAGACACTTTAATACCAACATTTGTGGGCACACCAGTGGTTAGTTTTTTAGATTTAATGAAGGTCCAGAAGTGTTTATTGTCACGCTTAATGTTACGTTCAGCATTCGACAAAAATTTCGTATGGCATTTCCTTTCCACGCGTTTATGTCTCGAGTTGTCTGAGCAGGGAAAGGCGTTATAATCGTCAAGATTACCGAATTGCTTCCATTTCTTATGAAATTTTAGTTTTTCCCGTATTATTTATATTAAGGCTGGGCTAAACCAAATCGGATATTTAGAACTATTGCTAACTTACGTAGGCATAGTTTAAATATTTACATACTAGAAGCTCCCGCGGCCCGAACACGCAGTTACTTATTTGCGCACTGCTCCGACCTCCGAAGAAATACCACGATGGCGCATATCCTATAACCACCCTCAAAATTTTTTTATTTCCCACATAATTGTTACAGAATACGTCAGTGAAAACGCCATAAGAAATGATAGTGTCGTTCTTGAGTTATGAGGGAACATAGAATCGCGACAGCGCATAGCCAAAGTCGCGTGTTCGCATAGGAATTTACAGATTTTCTACTTTTGAGCAGGAAAGTTACAAAGACGAAGACGAATTGGTAACAGGGTCGTTCCAAACTGATGGTTCGTTGACTCGTCGCAGTTAGTCACAACATACACGAAGACGACTTCGTAACAGAACTGCTCCAAAGTGATGGTTCGCTAAACCGTCGCGGTTTATCACGGCGTTCACGAAAACAACTTGGTATCAGGACCGTTTCAAACTAATGGTCCGCTAACTCGTCGCATTTAGTCATGACATTCAGGAAGACGACGTAGTAACAGGACTGCTCCAAAGTGATGGTACGCTAACCCGTCGCGGTTTATCACGGCGTTCACGAAAACGACTTGTTAACAGAACCGTTTCAAAGTGATGGTTCGCAGACCCCTCGCAGTTAGTAACGACATTCACGAAAAGGACTTTGCGACAGGACTATTCCAATGTTACAGATCGCTAACCCGCCGCGGTTTATCACGACGTTTATAGGACGACTTGGTAACGGGACCGTTTCATAAGTGCTCTGTTCATTTAACCGTTTCTTACTTCAGTTGCATTGCACAGATTTACTTGCATTTATTCTGTTAAGTCTTGAGGCGCAGCCACCGATTCCATGCAGACTTGGAAAGCGTTAATAATTTTATTATACAGATCCCATACGTCTCCTAACCTGTGCATGTATTCAATCTCGAAATTATCGTGTTTCACCACTAAGCCGAAGCCGTCATAAGTCTCAGGGAAGCGCGTGTGCTCATATGGTGATCCACATAGTTGGTTCAAACAGTTCATCTGTTGAACTATGTAAAGAAACTGGTATATTCTCTTTTCGTAAGAAAATTTAAGTTCAACACCCGCGATCATAGACTGTCGTTGTCGATTTATCCAGTCAATAACCTGGTAATGGTGCAATTTTCGGAAAGCCAAGACGGTTCGCTTGCGATCCATATCCCCGATTCCAAGTCTTGAGGCCCGCTCTGCACCTGCTCGCACTGCACCGCGAATGCGACACAGTACAAGAGAGTGAGTTTCGGCAGAAGCGTCTTTTGCGGCGTGAATCCTCCACCAGACGAGTGTGAGCAGCCACAGCCGACAGTCTGCCGGAACATCATCAAGGGCTGCCAGCGGTAGCCCCGGCAGCGTCTCCCTGATGAAGTGTCCGAAGTAGTCCGGTAAAGTGCTCCAACCACTACTGAAAGGTGCACAGTAATTATAACCTATCGGCGGAGCAATCGAGTACTTAGTGGAAACCGTGCGCCAAACAGCAATCCCCACGTAAAGGAACCAGTCGCCAGAGAATCCAGTCAGCAGATCGAACGCGTGTCTCAGGATGCGAAGGCTTGGCAAGAATTCGTCTTGCGGATGACACATGTACATTTTTCTTATGTACAAATTTATGTATGAAGAATCAATGCGACCGCTTGCTATTCCTTTGGTAAACCAGTCTGGATCATTTCTATGGATAGATACACTTGGAGGGTCCACTAAGAACTTAAATGCATAGGTCTCTGTCAGCGAGCCGAATACAATTCTTCTGGAAGACTCAAGGAGTTCTGCGCAGTTTTGTCGCTCACGATATAAAATGTTGTACAAAACCATTTTAGCGGCGGTATCGTACGATTGAGTAGTCAGCCAGCACAGCAAACCGCTGATGCGGAGGTACACATGGGTGGTTATTCTACATCTACGAAAAAAACTGTCAAAGAATTTCGGTTCAAAAAGGTCATTTTGAAGAACGGTTAAAATTATCGGAAAAATATCCTCCTTCAAATTAAATCTCTGAAGAAAATCGTTGCGATCGAAGATTTCACATCTGACGAAGTCGGCGCCTTGATCGCGGACACAACTTCTGAAAGATATGCAGGGGGCAGCGCTCAAGTAGAAATCCGAGTCGTTGCTTATAATGGGACAGTTAAAATGCTTCGCGAGAGCAGCCATGGTCTCGTCTGCTTCCTCCGTGTAACAAGTTACGTAAGGTATATTCATGTCGTTTAATATGTCATTGAATATGTCCTTTATGGGCACAGACAGGTACGCAACGTCGGGGTTTTTAGCTTTAGCGCGTAGAATTACTGCGTTCTCCTTGTCGACACGTTTAAATTGCTTCCTTATAGTGAGATCGTTATGTCCACCATCGAATACCACATAAAGCTGGATTTGACATTCTACGTAATCTGTTAACAGGTTTTTTAAGTAATTTACTAATTCTACATTTTCTTTATTTTTATGATTTACTTTTCGTGCAGAGTCATCGTTCGTTTCGGGAGCTTCTGTGTTTTGTTGACAGTCACTTTTGTTTTGTTTATCGGGTTCTCCAGAGTCTTGCGCATTTTTTTCGATTTCTTCTTCTTCTTCGGAGTCACTTTGGTCATCAAGGTAGTTCTCTAGAGCGCTGCGGACAAAGGAGAGGCCGTCGACTACGACTTTCGTGTCCCTTAGTTGGTACGCCTTCATTAAGCCTTCCTTTTTCACGAACGAAGTCATACAGGACATACCCATGTTTGCCGCAAAATGATTCCCATGTATCCCGGGTAGATACTGCAAAGAGCAAATGATTAGGGTTAGTGAGCCATCACGCAACAATAGATTATCTAACTCTGCTTGTAACCTAACTTTTGGTTTATATATATAATAAAAATACAATAAAAATAAATAAATTGTTAACATTATAGGTTACGCGTATCGGGGGAAAGAGCGAATGGTTTTTCAGTAGGAGGGTATGTCTTAAATTTAGGTTTTTTTATTTCGAGACACTGCGAAACAGATGAATATTCTTGTTATTGTGGCAAACCGCACTCATTCGCCAAGTTCGCCTTAGTTGGGTACTACCTAGTGCCACCTTTACTCGAACCGTTTCTACTTTAACGCCCTTATTCAATACAGCTCAAGTTAAAATTCCGATCGGTCCATAGAGTGAGTAAACCCGAGGTTATGAGAGCAATTACAAATGAACCTAGTGCCACCTTTACTCGAACAATTTCTAATTTAACGCCCTCATTCAGTGCAGCTCAATTTATAATTCCGATCAGTTGATAGTGTTAGTAAACCCGAGTTTATGAGAGAAATTACAAATTAACCTAGTGCCACCCTTACTCGAACCATTTCTACTTTAACGCCCTCATTCGGTACAGCTCAAGTTATAATTCCGATCGGTTGATAGAGTGAGTAAACCGAGGTTATGAGAGCAATTACAAATTAACCTAGTGCCACCTTTACTCGAACCGTTTCTACTTTAACGCCCTCATTCTGTACAGCTCAACTTATTATTCCGATCGGTTGATAGAGTGAGTAAACCAGAGGTTATGAGAGAAATTACAAATGAACCTAGTGCCACCCTTACTCGAACCATGTCTACTTTAACGCCCTCATTCAGTACAGCTCAAGTTATAATTCCGATCGGTTGATAGAGTGAGTAAACCCGAGGTTATGAGAGCAATTACAAATTAACCTAGTGCCACCTTTGCTCGAACCATTTCTACTTTAACGCTCTCATTCGGTACAGCTCAAGTTATAATTCCGATCGGTTGATAGAGTGAGTAAACCGAGGTTATGAGAGCAATTAGAAATTAACCTAGTGCCATCTTTACTCGAACCATTTCTACTTTAACGCCCTCATTCTGTACAGCTCAAGTTATAATTCCGATCGGTTGATAGAGTGAGTAAACCCGAGTTTATGAGCGAAATTACAAATGAACCTAGTGCCACCCTTACTCGAACCATTTCTACTTTAACGCCCTCATTCAGGAAAGCTCTAGTTATAATTCCGATCGGTGATAGGTGAGTAAACCCGAGGTTATGAGAGCAATAACAAATGAACATTACCTATTCAGGTAAGATAAAGTCTTGCTTCCTATTGTAGAGTCGGCGAATGCATTGTAACAATGAATAACTTCAAATCCAATTACAAATTTTGAATCAGATAAACGATTGTAGATTCTATGGGGCCGACTTAAGGGGCTGCATTTTAAAATTATATCCCATACTAAAATGTCACAGAACTGCTCTTAGCAGAAACCTGCTTTCTACATCAAAACATATCTGATTTTTTTTTTCATTGATTTATAGAACCTAGTAGCTAGGCTTCTATGTTTTAAAATTAAGTTTTTACTATTAGGAACCGATTTTTAAGCACTATAAATTATAGATAAAAATCATGCATACTCGGATTTTAATATTTCAATAAATATAAAACTTTGATGAAATTTAAAAACATAGAAGCCTAGCTACTAGGTTCAAAATCAAAATCAGATATGTTTTGATGTAGAAAACAGGTTTCTGCTAAGAGCAGTTCTGCGAAATTTCTGCATAGGATATAATTTTAAAATGTAGCTTCTTAACGTAAATTTTTAAATCAAAGATATGTTGGTCATTATATATGTTTTGAGACACGCAAAAAGTAAAAAATTTACTTAGGTAATACTTACAATTTATATTATATTTTTTTCTAAATTCTCTACATCGATCTCTAATACGTTTCCATCCACCTAAACCCAGTCCTGGGAACATTTATTCCAGTCTTATTCCGATAGCTTACAAATAATATATACATACATAGGTAGCGTGACGCCTGTTTCACAGTTGGGTAGGCAGAGACAACGGATCTCCACGTGCCACGATCCTGACACACCTCTGCCGCTTCTTGCACTGTCATTATATTCTTCATAAATGCTCGTCGATTACGGGTAACGCGCACTTGCCCCTTTTTGAGCTTATGCTCGATCTGTTCTAGGCGACCCTTCCCGACTCTTCCACTCACATTCGCTCCAAAAATTTAATTCGTTAGTCTTCTAAATTATTATAAATAACCTTTTCAGATTTTTTTATTTAACACTTCCGTGTTTCGAGAATCAGAAAAAAAAGATTCATTTGTGTTGACAATAAAAAAGCCACAAAGTGATCACTAAAAAAATTTAATATTTTTGGTACATCTTTCTAATTTAAAATTTCGTATAGGTACTTAGAATACACGTTGTTAAGTAAATTATGTACTACGCGGAGTATATTAGTAATCTATGGTACTACTGACCGAAAGGGCGTGATTCTGTACATGTAAAATATTCTACGACTTTTGCAAGTGAGCAAAAATATTTTTTTCTATACAATTTTTAAATGCAAATCAATATAATTTTATTTAATTTTAATTGAATTTGAATAGAATATCAAAAGTATTATAAAAAAAAAATGGCTAAAAAATTTTTTTTTTATGAAAAGTGATTTAGTATCAGATACAGGATCGCCACCATAGGTCAGTTCAAAATGGGCTAAGCAATATCTCAACACCGTATATATTATCGATAAAAAAAAATTAAATCGATGTTATAATTTTTTGCAAGGTCACAATATTTTACACCGTAAAGTGACTGGAGTATTGTTGAAGTCCGAAATAAAATTTTGCGACTGGCTGTGGGCACCAATATCGCGTTATAGCTACATCCCAGTGGCGGGCGACCCGGTTGTTCCGACAAAATACCGCATGAAGAAAGATCTATGTGTGTCGGCCTATTTATAAAACGAACATTGAAGGTAGAGAGTCCGTCTAACTAAAGTCCATAAATAAGAAGAAGAAGAAGAAGGGAGTCCGTCTCACGAAACAAGTCTCGCAGACGCGGCGCTACGGTCATGCGACGGATTAATATTTAAAAATAGGTATTATCTAGATTATAGGGAAATTTCAAAATGATTTTTAACAAACGTTAGATCATAAATTATAATTTTAAAACGCATAATATCTTAAAACGACAACATAACCGATTTTTCATAATTATTTCCACTTATTGCCGCGGGACTTCTTTCGTGAGACGGACTCTAGTCAAAATTCTTAAAAATCTAATAAATTTAATTGTAAACGTGAACATACCGTACTTACTTATAGTCTGTGCTTATATCTTATAAGTTCACACCCACAACAAAACACACAAGCCTAGGATTGAAAATACATCTTTTTGTTCTTGTTTTCCGGCTGCTTGAACACGCTGATCTTGCTAGCTAGGTAGATCTTGTGCAGCCGGAGTGGCAAAAATAAATAATAGAAAGAAAGAACCAAAAATATTTGTATAAAAATAACTAGCATGCAGTGTTGCCAGAATGAGGAAATGAAAAACGCGGTATCAGTGTATAAAACCGCGGGGTTTTTAACAAAAAACGCAATTTCTTGTTTTAACATGTATAGTCCTATCATCTGATAGTTTTACACCGGAAATAGAGACAAATTCTAGATCTCTTTGTGCCATATTGACGCAGACCATAGAGTAAAAGATACTTCGGAATTTTGTCTCTTTCCACTGTATAGGTTTACACGCGTGGACAGTGCTACCGTCTGAAAGCTTTACATCGGAAATAGAGAGAAATCAGAGATATCTTTCTGTCCTATTGATATCGACCTTGACCATTGATGCTGGCCGTGGTTCGGATTCCACGTAGAACTTCAGGTTTCTTCCTCCTTCTTACTAGGAGGTAGGATTTAAACCACCCAGGTCGGTGCCACAGCACTGAATAAAGGTTGATCGAATCGGCTATGAAAAATAGTTCGTGTTTTCCGTTCTCTTCGGTGTAGCCGGCTTGATTAGGGTGTAGCGCCGACATGGCACCTACCGACACGGATGGCTACATCACCTAATGCATCAGTTCTTCTGATACCAGTGATGTCAGCCTGAACACCTTGGTGAGTTATGTTGGTGGTGCCATGTCAGCACTCCCCTCAATTCCAGCCGACTGCACTGAACTGAACGGAAAACACGAAGTATGTTTCGTAGCCGCTTCGACCGACCTTAATTCAGTGCGGTGGTACCAAACCGGGCGAGTTTTACCATACCACCACGTAAGTAGAGGGAAGGGACCTACAGTTTAACGTGGATTCCGAACCACGACCAGGGTCAACGGTCAAGCGGTCACCCATCCGAGACCTGACCGCGCTCGGCAGTACTGAACTTCGGTAATCGAATACGGAAAATAAAATTAAAATGATAAAATTAAATTAATCTAAACTAATCTAAAAACTAATCTAATAATTTAAAATTTCCTAATTCACCAAGGTTTTACAGTCTATCTCTATATATTCTATTTCGATAAAGTTTTAGCAAAACGTTCACAAATGAATAGGCGCATTCTGATTTTACAATAAGATAAGATGTTGATATTTTGTTATTGTAAACCTAAACAATTAACGTAGTGATTTATCAACGAGCCCACGACGACCCGGAGTGACAGCGGCGGCGGGCGCACGCAGTGATGCACTTACTGATTCATCTAGGAATAATAAATTACCTAATGAAATAACGGAATTATTCTTACAAAACATAGTGTAATCAATAAGCATGTTCCTTATAAGAAAAATATCAATATAACCATTCAATTAATAAGCAAATAAACAATAAATTAAGCGTTTTTCATTTTTGTTACATTTTCAATGTCCTATAGTCTTATGATGATTGCTTAAAGCGCAAAATCTGTGATTTTTTACGGATGTACCTTATTGGGTAAGCAAAGGGATCATAGCCCATCCAGCCAAGTCTGATGTTCAGTCTTCAGGTCAACCGGACCTTGTTAAAAATTCAAGATAGCACGTTCAGAAAAGAAAATAAAAAACGGAAAGCGGATCCACTGTCAAGAAGGCGGTTTAAAAAGCGAAAAATCTGTCCATCTGGCATCACTGCTAGAGAGTGTTGTCAACTCGCGATAAAAAAAGTAGCTAGATGAGAAGGAGTGGCTCAGTGGTTGCGGTATTCTGTATTCGATTACCGAAGTTAAGCACTGCCGAGCGCCACGTGGTCCTGGATGGGTGATCGCTTGACCGTTGACGCTGGTCGTGGTTCGGATTCCACGTTAACCTGTAGGTCCTGTTTGCCCGCAACGTACCGGATGTCGTCGCCCACCTATCGGTTGGTATTTCCGCACTTCGGTGTCCTGTCCAAGGACGCCAGTGTAGGAATAAAACTTAGCTAACCTTTTAAATATTTACCTAAGTATATTTATATTTTGGTTTCTCATGGTTCTAACGATATCACGGAGCATCGGCGTTTAGGGTTTAGAATAGATTGCGTAGGGTAAAATTTTGGGAAAACTTGGTCTCATTCAAAATATAAAATGTTGTGCACCTTGAAACTGCGCAATGTACTTAATTAAACTGGTGGCGCATGCCCGAGCGTCGCTCACCTAGTTTTATTTTTGCTCACTGCTGAGACTCCTAAAGGATTACAGCAAAGGCACATACGTTAAAACCAGCCTCAGCTACTAGAGAATACATCAATGAAAACGTACGTCAAAACGTCAGTATAAGCGAACATAGAATCAGACGGCTCATAGTTGAATACAGATTTACTGCTTTATCTACGAGTATTAAGATTTTAACGGTTGTGTGTTTGAAGAATTCGAAGAAGCATTATCTGTTTTAATTGAATATTAATCTTTTTTTTACTATTAGAGATGACATGGCACCTAGTTCACCCGGTGTTATGGGCTCACACACGGACATTGTAGGTGATGTAGCCAAACCGTGTCAGT
>WYDE02082648.1:0-11868 GCA_009867175.2 Adela reaumurella
CAGTTCAGTGTAGCCGGCACGATCAAAGGGGGAAGCACTGACATGGCACCCAGTTCACCCGGTGTTATGGGCTCACATCTCGGAGGATTGTAGGTGATGTAGCCAATCCGTGTAAGTTTCAATAAAAAAAAAATGTAAAATGTGCAATTTTAAATTACAAATTACATTACGTACAGTAGTTAGTCATTTAGTATGTTTGCTAAACTCTTATCTAGCGGACGTCTCCGTGACCATGAACTGAACGCTCTGTTCGAAACGTCGATAAAGTCGCCGGAAGCCGGAAGTTTTCAAAGCGTAAGCCACAAAGTGATCATTTAAATAAAATAAAAAAGTAATTAAAAAATTTTATCAACGTCGTTTGGCTCAGTGGTTGCAGTATTCTGTACTCGATTACCGAAGTTAAGCACTGTCGAGCGCGGTCAGGTCTTGGTTGGGTAACCACTTGATTGTTGACGCAGGCCGTGGTTCGGATTCCACGTTAAACTGTAGGTCCGTTCCCTCTCCTTATGGTGGTAGGGTAAAACCCACCCGGGTTAATACCACCGCATTGAATGAACAGTTTAGTAAGTTATAGTATAGTAAGTATAGTTTAGTAGTTTATTCTTTCTTACTTAAGACGAGTATATCGATTGACGGAACCCGATCATTGTGTACGACTATACTTTCCAAACATTTTTCTAATTTGTTTAACGTCTGGTTTCAAAAATTCGATTATCTGCAGAAAAGTCACATAATTCGGAGATTGCTATCCTTTTAAATTTCTGCTTTTGCTGAGGCGTATCCGGCCATCCTAGAAAAGAGCTCTAGAGACAATATGTTAGCTACCTTGTTCTAAAAAAAAATATTAGGAAATAAGTGAAATCTCAGTATTTTATTTCACATCTTTGCTGACACCTCTTTCGCTTTTTCGAATAAGATGAATACTGTAAGACGTTTTATACGTATATTTACTGTGCCCTCTTCATATATACTACGGCCAGGGTCAGGCGATCCAGTGCAAACAATAGACCCGGTGGCCAGGTCAGTTTTTTTTTCTTGTTCAGCTGCATATTTTTGGAACTTTGAATAATTTTAGGGGTTTTGTGGGAATTCACATTGGCGATTGATGTAGGTAGACATACATATTACAATTTATTTATACGTACATAAATGTATAAATAAATTCAATATGTATGATATATTATATAGGGACATGTATGTACATGACATGTACGTACGTGAATCACCAATTCTCTTCATTTTCAGGTCAGGCAAGAGGTAAGGCAGGCATTTCAGGTAAGAGGCGACGAAAGAACAACGAAAACCGTGCCAGCCTGCTGAATAATTTTGTGTTCGATACTATGCTGTAATTCCACTAAATATTATATATAACACATCAGAGGTTGCTGTGCCTACCCATCTGGAAACATAGGTATAGCCCGACTGCCCGATAATACATTATGCATGCACATAAGCCTAGTTTCATATCTGTGCATCGTTTTCCCGCCAATTTGCAAGCGCAACGCAACGGTAGAGTGAGAGAGGCCCCACAACGGTAGAGTGAGAGAGGCCCCACAACGGTAGAGTGAGAGAGGCCCCACGAGCTGCGCCACCGCGCCGCGCCGAACGTGTTATGCAATACGGGACGAGTAATACAAAAACAGACTTATCTTAAGAAGGGCGTGTATAGGCACCTGTCAGGCCGGCATGGCATTCGCAACCCCCGCTAAAACCGAATGTCCATGGGAGTCGTTAGTCTCCTTCTGGGTGGCTCGCCGCCATATGTCGTGCTCTCAATAAAAAAAAAAAAACTAAATGTCGGGTGTCCTCCAGGTCGTCGTAGTCCGCGTAGACGTGACGATGTCTCCAGAGTGGAGACGAAACGTCGACAAAAGTAAGTCGCTCTCTTATACGGCGTCAACCGAAAACATTAACATAATGAAGATGTTAGGTTGAGGAGTAAGAAAATTATTTTCGCGAAAGTCAGTTCACTCTTTGAATTTTTCTTTAAAACTGCTAAATATCCTATGAAAAATAGTGTTCTCCGTCCAGTTCACTGTACCCAGCTCGATTAGAGGGCAGCGCTGACATGACACTAAATAATTCACCTTTGTTGGGCAGATATCACGGGTGGCAAATTACTGGTGTATTATATATAGGTGATAAGCCGTGTCATTGTCCATAGAAAAAACTAAAATACTTACACTCTGAGGGAAGGTTTTACCGTTGCCATGTTTACCCTTCCTTCTTCACTTGTTATCTGTATAGGCTTGCTGTCGTGAAGTCTGCCTTCCGTGGTGGACCCCTCACTCTTCCTCTTCCATTCCCATTTTTCCCCCACCGCTTCCTCGCTCTCCGCTGCAAAGTCCCACTCAACCTTTACTTCTATTATCTCCACTCCCTCTGGTATCTCCTCCACTTCTTTCTTAATGGGAGTATGAAGGGGATCCTGTTCCCCTTGTACTTTATCCACGCTCTCCTCCAAGTCGACGACGGCGCCCCCGGAGCTCTGGACCTGCAGAGGGTCTTCTTGGGAATCGGCCTCTCCGGAAATTATAGTCTCCATGATTGTTTCGGTCGGCGATGCTGTAACATTTCATTAGATTAACAAGGTAGGTTTACGCCAATCTTGTCGTAACACTCGCGATGGGAACTGAAAAATGTTCTGCGTGTTTCTTGCCAGTTCATCTAGGAAGTTGAAAATTGGTGCGTGGCGAGCTATTGACACAAAACCTACAAAATTTCAGCCCAATCGGTTGAACCGTTTAGAAGTTGTGCGGACAAACAAACAGGCACTTTTTTGACACAAGTCGAGAAAGTGGATTCGCTTCGCTCAGCAAAACAAAGGAAGGTTTTGAACTCAACACTCAATGGCTTCACCGAACATATCCGGGCCCATTGGCAGTAGAAAAGGGCTCTGCCTCAGCTTGATGTCAATCGAGGTCGGAACCACCAGGCGGCGCCGCCAGACTCCTATGCGCACTACGTTTTGACCCGCTGCAGGTCCTCGTCAGCTAGTTTGCGATAACTAGTACGTGGAGTGGCTATTGCACTCTTCGGCCCGTAAACTGTCTTTATGCAAATATAAGTTTATCACGCAGACAAAGTCATGGGCAAAACAAATTGTCACAAAACATCACTTCGATCTGTTGCTCCGTGGCCGAGTGAAACAAGGACAAAAAAACAAACAAATACACTGTCATATATAATATTAGTAAAAGATTATCCATTGGGTCTTCGTGCCTTAAATGCTGCTTGATATATATCTTGTTCGAAAACCTTGCGAAACGTGGTGGTCGGTGTTGTGCTGTAATTACCCGAGTTCTTGCAGCACAACACCGATTGCTCTGCTTACCCCAATTGTCGGGATTAAAGCATGAGTGATATTTATGTATGTATGAATGCATAAGCCAGCACCGCGATATCTCAGCTCCAGCTGTGAGCGGCGGGTTGGCTCACCACGCTAGTCTCTGACTGGTGGCGTAGTGATCGCCGGTTCGATCCTCTGTGCGGGCGTACTTTTCAAGGCTTGTACAGTGCTGTAACCGTAGCTCCGGTGAAAGAAAACACGGTGAGGAAACCCTTTCTGCTCCTAACTAGGTGGTAGTGTTTACCCAACCGGGTCGGCACTACCACACTTAATGTAGGATGATCTTTTTTTTTTATTGAGAGCGCAACATATGGCGCCGAGCCACCCAGAAGGAGACTAACGACGTCCATGGACATTTGGTTTTTAGCGAGGGTTGCGCAGGCCATGCCGGCCTGACAGGTGCCTTATTCACGCCCCTCTTGAAGGTCTCGAGATATACATGGAGGGAAATACGTGGGCAGGGAGAGCGTTCCAGAGCGTTCCAAAAAAGCAAGTTGAAAAATAAATTCCAGCGAAGTTTCTTGCCAGTACTTCTTTCTTCGACTGGACATTTTTCCGAGCATTAGTAAACGCATTTAGAATTAGACAAATCCGAGAGTAGTGTACGTACCTTATGGAAGATGAGCAAAGAATAAAATAAACTTACGTCAATTAAAACGGCCCCTGCACAATGATCCTTTTTCTTATTAATGCAAAACCGTTTTACTATGTTATTCACATATTGTTTATGTTTGATATACTGATATCCACCATGGATTAAAACAGTACCCCCTTTTCGTGAACTTCAACATTTTTGCGACTTTTTCGGTTTTCAATTACATGCTAAATTAAGTTATTCAGTTCAATTTGTGTTGAGGAATAATTACAAGCGACATTTACTTTTTGAGGAATCATATTGAAATATTACAAACTTCTCAATATTAAGTAGCCATTGCAGGGGGGAGACAAGAACACTTTAAAAATTATGGAAAATGTATGGTATGTTGTCGCCCCCGCCCGGGGGAGCCAAGGCACTTTCAGAATCACCGATGTCTCCCCCATGGGAGACAACGGGGGAGACAAGGCCCCGTAGCGGACTAGTACAATAGTGACAATTGCCAGTCATGTGCTGCTTCCAAAATTGAGTAAGGTTTAGCCTTACCTTTGGGCAATGTATCTATAGTCAGTGAATGATAATATAGATAGTGTGTGACCACTCTATTAGAATAACCTACAGTTTACATACATACATACATACATATCACTTACGCTTCAATCCCAACAGTCGCGGTAAGCAGAGCAATCATGTTGTGCTGCAAGAACTCCGATAAATTACAGCAAAACAACAACCACGTTTTGCAAGGTTTTCGGACGAGATATCTATCAAGCAGCATGTAAGGCACCTACTGCATGACTCTGTGGAAGTACCGTGCCAAGGCGAGCCTGTCGCCCTTTAGCACGGCATCTTGTCCTTATCCCTTAGTCGCCTTTTTACGACAGGCGTGGGAAGAGATGCATTGGGCGTTTTCTTTTAAGTGCCGACCCCATACGGCACACGGCACCTACAGTTTACTAGTTTGAAAAACCACTGGAATGCATCAATATCTTTTATGTATACATACATACATAGCGTAATGTCTGTTTCCCAGTAGGGTAGGAAAAGACAACGGATCTCCACTTGCCACGATCCTGAGAAACCTCTGCCGCTTCTTCCACTCTCATATTCTTCAAACATGCTCGTCGGTTACTGGTACATCCATTCTTCCAACCTGACCGAACCACCGAAGCATTCCTTTCTCAATCCTTGTCACTATATCTTTAAGACCACAACACTCTCGCACTTCACAATTTCTGAATCTGTCTTTCATTTGTGTTAGATTTTCTACGATTCAGTCGTTGGCGATTTACTGTCTTTCATTGTGACTCCACCCATACTCCTCAACGCGCGCATTTCCACAGCATCTATTCTGCGTAGTTTATGCAGTGTAGGGGCCATTACTCCACGACGGACCGCCAAACGTGCCCTATGGCTGCTCATAATTGCGTGCAAGGCCCCGTTCACTTGCTCCAGCCACTCATTCCTAATCAACCTTACATGGTGGAAGGGTTAAACCCGCCCAGGTTGGTACCACCGCACTAAATGAAGGTAGGTCGAAGCGGCTATGAAACAAAGTTCGTATTTTCCGTCAAGTTCAGTGTAGCCAGCTGGAATTGAGGGAAGTGTGACATGGCACCTACCTACATAATTCGCCAAGGTGTTTAGGCTGACATCTCTGGTACCAGAAAACTGGTACATTAGGAGATGTAGCTTTCCGTGTCAATTTCAATAAAATAAAAAATAAAACATTCCATTAGTTTTATGTATATGGCTGGAAATTAAAACCCCGGTAGGAATCTTTCTTATCCCTTTAATTCTAGTTAACATTAACAAATCTATCCCGTTTTAATATTTCAATTTGCACTATGCCCAAATAGTGACTAGTTACTATTTAAAAAAATAGTGTTGGATCACTTCGCTCTGATGTTGGAGAATAATGAAAATAAAGAACAAATTCTGAAATGAAAGTGGAAATTTTCCAGAGTAAATGCAATCACACTATGCAATGTTCCAAGCTAAAGTCAATTTCCACACATTGTAAGACGTTCGAACAGTTCACACAAACCTTAAACAGTAAAACTAAAATTACTGAGCAAAATTATTAGGCATGTCCATTTTTGTGAAGTGCAACGTGTTGTCGATGATTTGAAAGAGCTCTGGGGGCTGAGGGATGCGGCCCGTCTCCAGCTTGGACCACAGCGGTATGTTGTCTAGGGAGATCTCGAAGGCTCCGGACGCCACCAGCTGCCCTTCCACCATGTTGGAGAGGAAGAAGACCATCATACAGGCGTAGAGTTTGTTCTCGAGGCACCAGGTCCACCACGCCGGCTGCGGCTTGTTGAGCCACGCCGCGATGTTCACTCCGCTCAGTATGCACATTATCAACAGCATCTTGCCCAGGCTCTGCAAATTAATTTCTCTTTTAATTCAATGGCAATGGCTTTTCTTCATTACCTGATACATAGTGATGCTAAACCAAGCATTATTAAAAAAAAAATCTGCCCATCACAGGACGCCCGGCAGATGTGACACATTATATCAATGTCCCTGCCGAGTGGTAAGGTCTATATATGTCTATATAAGGATTGAATGTCCCTGCGAAGTTGTAGGAAATCTAAAGTCCCTAAGTCCCGATGCCCCAAGTTCCAAAGTACCAAAATCCCAAAGCCTTTAAGTCCCGATGTCATAAATCCTAAAGTCCCAACCCAAAGTTCCTAAGTCCCAAAGGCCCTATGTCCGGATGAAGTCCCAATGTCCCTAGGTCCCGATTACCCAAAGGCCCAAGTCCCAATGTCCCAAAGTCATTAAGTCCCTAAGGCCCAAAGTCTCGAAGTGCCAAAGACTACTGGCACTGAGAGTGTGACGGCACGACATAGTTTTCCGTCATGGCAATCAAGTATGATGATAAGTTAGATGCTTCACATCAACATTTTATTTTATAAAAATTATAATGGATAGCTTTTATCTCTTACGTTACACAAATGTACCTGATGTGAGTCTAAATTACCTCAATCCTGTTGGAGTCAGGTAATCAGGTAACATGACAGGGTACTTCCCATTTTTTCAGTCCTGTTATAGTGAAAATATGTTATACCTTAAATTAACTGTTAAAATTACGTAGTTCTAGTCCTTATATCAAATATGCATCACTTTATTATACCTATAAGACGTATATGTACAGATGTAGGTAGGTAAAATTTATGTTAATCTTATATTTGTTTTTTATGGAATTAGTGAGACACTTGGTGGCGTTAGTGCGGATTGCTATGCAGAAGACGCCCAAAAGCACTTGGTTTTGTACGGGTGCTGCAAATGTCGTGGCAATATAGCGTGACAGGTGGCTTTTAACTTCTCTTGAAGGATCCTACGTCGTAATACACTGAAGGAAACACATCGTGAGGTAGTGCATTCCGGAGTTTATTATTTTATTTTTTTTATTGAAACTGACACGGATGGCTACATCTCCTAATAAACCAGCCTTCTGGTACCAGTGATGTCAGCCTAAACACCTTGGTGACTTATGTAGGTAGGTGCTATATCAGTGCTTCCCTCAATTGCAGCCGGCTACACTGAACTGGACGGAAAACACGAATTATGTTTATAGCCGCTTCGACCGACCTTCATTCAGTGCGGTGGTACCAACCCGGGCGGGTTTGACCCTACCACCATGTAAGGAGAGGGAAGGGACCTACAGTTTAACGTGGAATCCGAACCACGACCAGCGTCTATAGTCAAGCGGTCACCCATCCAAGTTTGACCAAGATTAGGCTGACATCACTGGTACCAGAAAATGGTTCATTAGGTGATGTAGCCATCCGTATCAGTTTCAATAAAAAAAAACTAGTTAGGCATTTTCGTTCCGCTCTCCTGTAAAATTTAGTAAATTTGAGACACAGCGGGTTTTGCAACTAGACGACTCGAATATTTCACAATCATTTTTGGCTAGCTTCGCTCGCCCACTTATGTACTTATATTGCGATAGTTAACTTCAAATTTATATATATAACTAAAACAATTTTTGGTACGTACTCTAGTATAGATTTTTGCCCCACCCTAAATCAAAACCTGGCTACGCCCATGACCACCTCCTTTGATTTATAAACTAAACTTAATCAGAAACTTTTTTACTTATGTGTCACAATGAATAATGAAATGCATAAGGTATGTTCGTGGAAATGCCTACTTTGAGGAGTATGTGTGGGGTCACAATGAAAGATATATTGAGAAATTGTGTAGTGAGAGAGCGTTGTGGTCTGAAAGAAGATATAGTGACAAATGAAAGAATGCTTTGGTCATGTTGGAAGAATGGATGATAGAAGACTAACGAAATAAATTTTTGGAGCGAATGCGATTGGAAGAGTCGGGGAGGGTCGCCCTAGACGCACGTACCTAGAACAGATAGAACATGTGCTCAAAAAGGGGCAAGTGCGCAAACTGAAGAGCATGTATGAAGAATATTATGAGTGCAAGAAAGGGCATGGGTGTGTCAGGCAGGATCGTGGAGATTCGTTGTCTTTGCCTACCCCACTGGGAAACAGGTGTAACGCTATGTGTGTAAGTATGTAATGTACGTTCGTATACATAAATCAAACATGAATCAAATATATTGACTTACTTATTGAGTAACTTATGTCATTTTGCGACGGCTACGTTACATTGGAGCAGGTTCTCCCTGATGATGCTGGCACAGTGGGACGGCTGCCTCTCATGCTGGGACTTACTGCGGCGGCAGAGTGGGCCCGTGTTCACCGCACAGCTGTGTGATGAGCCGCTCACACGAATTCGCCCTCACGAGCAGGTCTTCATCACTTACAATACAATACGTTAATTGTGTGAATAAGAATTTAGAACTGCTATTCAGAACTATACCGTTTCAGCGCGCCTAAGGCGCTCGTCTCACCTCCCCGCCGCCCCACGGCCGCGCACCCTTTCCGCCTCGCCCCCCACACGGCCGCGATCACATTTTAAATTTAATAATACTAAAGAGTGTTAGATTAGCAGAGCGGGCGCGAGCACACCTCTCAAGCTGGAGGTGCGAGTTCGATCCCACTGGGAACACAATATTTATAACTTTAGAATTTTTTCTAAAATAGCTGCTGACACTCCGGTGAAGGAAAACATAGTGAGGAAACCCACTTCTAAACCGGTTGGTAACCATGCAAGTGTATGATTAAGTACTGTCCTATAATGTAAATGAGATGGGCCTGTATCCAGCAAAGGGCGTATAAAATGTCTGGAAAGAAAACCATAAAGAACAGAGCTAATGTACCTACATATTTAAGGGAGCGGCGGCAGTGCCTGTTCAAAATTCAGAGATTCTATATTGCAGCGTGACAGAATCAGTCAGGTACTCAGGCACTCAGTCAGTAATCTGCTTGACTATACTTATATGTTGATATTTTGAAAGGTGGTCATAATTTATTTTTGTACGACAGGGAAGACTAGTAGCGTGCGGAAGTCGCATGGGTTCAATCTACTTAGCAGAACTTTCGGAGAACCTCGGAACGGCCGATAAGAACGACAAGCAACTCCTCACTCATGTAATGTATTTATTTACAATTTCCACAAGTCACGTAGCCTAGTTGGTGAGCGCACGCCTCTTACTCGAGAGGTCGTGGGTTTGATACCTGATATGCGCACAATTTTTCCAGATTTTAAGATCTCGGTTAAAATATGTGCGCAACATTAAAATGCACCAAGCTGAAGGAAAACACCATGAGGAAACCTATACACTAACAATACGGATGTGTTGTAGGGTATAAATGTTGACTGAAGATTACCTCCGGCAAAAGCAGAAGTCTATATTTATTTTAAAAAATATCCTATATGTACTGTCAAACTTTCAGTTTTGTTTAGACACCGAATAATCAGAATATATAGTGTACCTTAAACCGTATTTAGATACGCGCGGGCAAATTCATGGTGTTACAAAGCGGCTATGAAAAATAGTTTGTTTTCCGTCCAGTTCAGTGTAGCCGGCTCAATTTGAGGGAAGCGCTGACATGACACCTACATAATTCACCAAGGTCTATTAGGCTGACAAAACTAGTCCCTAAAAAAAACTTGTGCATTTCCTCGATTTCCCTTACATACCCTGACCACAGTGAGTTTCCCTAACTTTTCCCTGATTTTCTGATTTAATATATGCCATGTTTAAATTAAATAAATATAGACTTTTATGCTTAGCAGAAGACGCACTTATTGCCAGAGGCAATCTCTTCCAGTCAACCTTTTATACACTACAACACATTCGTATTGTTAGTGTATAGGTTTCCACACGATGATTTCCTTCACTGGAATGCATTGTAATTTTGCACACAAATTCTAACCGAGATTTTAAAATCCGGCAAAATTGTGCGCATACCATGTATCGAACCCACGACCTCTTGAGTAAGAGCGCTCACCAACTAGGCTACTCGGCAACTAATATGTTAGTTAAATATGAGCCTACCAAACAGCTTTGTTAAATTTACCAAGTGTATGGCTGCATTTATCAATCAGTCCTGTTGGTTCAACCAATTCGTTTGTTATTACAACCATGCACTTGGTCACTCCGACAAAGCTGTTTGATAATCTCACATTGAAACAAGTAATTCTCTCAGTGTTATTTTTAGGAACAAATATGATGCCGGGATGTACAACTGGCCAGTTAACCCTTTACCCGACTCTTACAAGTTACAATCTAGCAAAAATAGTCCACCTCAACTGGCGTGGCACTTCATTCAGCGTGGTTCCGCGATGCAAAGCGCTCTAGGAGTAATTTTGTACTCGGCACTGAGAAACTCTGGAATTCGTCCGGATGTCCGTATTTCCGTATATCGAATTACCTCAGTTTACTTAGGGAAACGTCGAGTATAAGTATTAACTGTTCAAAATATTCTTACTTATACTATGTCTATGTCTTATACTATTTATGTCAGATTAGCCGAGCGGGCAAGAGCACGCCTCTCAAGCTCGAGGTGAGGGTTCGACACCCATTGGGAGCACAATATTTATAACTTTATAATTTGTGCTTAATGGCCGCTGACACTCCGGTGAAGGAAAACATCGCGAGGAAACCCACTTTCAAGCCGGTGGGTCACCGTGGAAGTGTATGACTAAAATCCTCTCATATCATGTAAATGAGAGGGCCTGTACCCAGCAGTAGGGCGAGTAAAATGGCTGCAAAAGAAGAAAGAAAGATACTAACTATGTATACTACTGCTTTTCTCTTTTCTGTGATAGCTCTATGGAAATGAATATGTACCTATGATAAGACTTGAAAGAAAAAAATTGTTTGGAAAGTGTTCCCGCCCACGAGTCGCTTCCATTTGGCCGACAACAAATTCGTCCCGATGGCTAAAAATAAAATAACGAGAGACTTACTCGGTTTTATTTCGTAAATAGAGATGGAAATAGAAAGAGTCACCTTGTGCTGACAAGAAAATAATAAAATATATAGACGAATGAAGTGATTAATTAAAATACTTCATTCGTATAATATAACTAGCAGGGCCCGTAGCTTGAACGCCCTCGTGGCAACATATTTGCCCACTGCTCAGACCCCCGAAGTAATACCTCGATCACGCATATACTAAAACCATCCTCAGTTGTTACAGAATACGCCACTAAAACCGCATGTAATGATTGAGCCTTTCTTGAGTTATATATAAGCGAACATACCTATACCTATATATGCGTATACATATTTAGTTACAGATTTTCTGCTTTATGTATTAGTTGTGGTGTGACATGACTAAGCTACTCACACGCACATTATGCACATTATGGACGTCGGCCATCCTTTCTATTTTTTCTAAAAATTATGGCTCGTGAAAGCATAGAAATGCGTACGACTGAATATATCAAAAGACATGAATCAATGGCCGTGTGGGGCCGGTACTTAAAAGAATGACCCACTGCATCTCTTCCCATGCATGTCGTAAAAGGCGACTAAGGGATA